>JAODLI010046385.1:0-17078 GCA_027575585.1 Percopsis omiscomaycus
CCTGTGTGTGTGAATGCTATGTATCATATGTGTATTATGGCTGCCATGGCGTGTGTGTGTGTGTGTGTGTGTGTGTGTGTGTGTGTGTGTGTGTGTGTGTGTGCTCCAGGTCATGATGAAGACTGCATGTCTCTTCAGTGGCCATTGTCCTCCAGACTGCCGGAGGCACTGTTAGTGCAGAGGCATTAGGCAGCTAAGAGGCAGCCGCCTGTATGACTCTGGGCTTTGCCTGCCACCTGTCTAGATATCAGGATGATAGTGTCCCCTGTTTTACACCTTACCAGAGGGCCAAGCGGAGGCACCTGTGCCCTACGTTTTATCTGTTCAAATGCCTACTTCTCCATATGGCAAAATCTGCACTTTGAACATAAAAAGCTACAACACAGTGTAAGACGCATTTTTTTTTTCCTTCATCTCTTGGCGGGCGGTTTAGAGAAAACCATCTGGCCATAGTGCTGTATCCTGCAGTCACTGCGTTATTTTCAATCACAACTTGCAATTTAATGTAACAACCCCGAGGCGTCCAAGTCGTGCTGTCACACTGATACGTCTCTATGTCTTATTTTAGTCTTGTCTTTGTGCTTGAGGTTGCCAAATTGCTAATATGACTCGCTGGACCTCCATGGTTGCTAGGGGTAATCCTATTCTACACTGTTAACTATATAGATTTTCATAGGTCGGATCAGAGCTATATTTATTCATTGCATTTCCAGAGCTGCCCTGACAATTATTGCTGGCACTTTAAATTGCAAGTGGATTTAGGTGGAAATCATGATTGACACTAGAAATGCTTAAGGGTTTAGCTGTATGCCCGTGTTACTAATTAAAGAGGGCAGGAGATTATTGTCTGGGAGACACCGGGAACACAACAGAACGCATTGCTCTCCTATGGTTCCTCAGTGTGATACTTAAAGTCCTTTGAAATAAATCTACAACTTCCTATTTCTTAAACACAGCCGCACAGACAAACAATTAATTTAATTTAAAATGCTTCACGACTATAGACATTTATTCAATGAACCTTAGGACAGTTTAGGCTACTCAAACGATATGGTCCTGAAGTGATGCCCGCCGCGCAAAGTAATCTATTGTATTCATCCTAGACGTCATGCTTAAAATAAACAGAATGAGTGCTTCCCCACACCGGTTGAATGGCGCGCCTTGAAGTCAAGATGTTGCGAGGGCATCAAGTCTCTGACGGAGAGCCCATACCACCTGTTTGGCCCCCATCTCTTCACTGCTCAGTGAGGCACAGGATGAAGCATTTTAGGGGATCCTCCACCTCCTCATCACTCTTCATAAAAGTGATGAGGAGCAAAAATGAGCAATGTAGCCCCCCGCCCCCCTCCCACTTCCCCCCTATGCCCCCCTTCCAGACATGATTCCTTTCAGTTGGTTGGTGATGGTGATGAGACAGGAGACAGAGAGGCCATCCGCCCCTATCCTCACCACGAGACAGGGGAACAACAGACATGCTGCCCTGTTGCAACAACAAACACAGTAGCAACACTTCCAGATGGCTGGACCTAATGCATTGTTTAGTTTGCATTATTGGAGGGGATTCGGTGCCATGTCTGGCGAATAGCCCATTTAATGTGAAAACCTGGGCATTTTTTTGGCTAGCATCAAACGTATAGTGTGTACATTTTAGTGTCATTATGTGATGTCATTAGTATTGACTAAAGGATTGATATGTACAGTGTATATACAGGCTTAATACCTGAACACAATTAGCACTGTTAACAAATGAACAAATCCATTATTTAATAGGAACTACAGTAAAACTCATGCCAGCATTCTGTTTGAATGTGAATCTGAGGCCCATTAAATTGACCAAAGTTGCGTCCAAAAGTGGAAGATTTGTCTCTTTTGTGGCAAGTGAAAATTATTGATCATATAAGAGGGGAATGGCATGTCTAGAGTTTAATTAAGGGGGTTTCAGTTTAAGTACACTTTATTGATCCCTGCGGAGCTTCAAATTATTTGTAATAAGTTAATGCTTAAATACTTGCACTCACACACAAACACATCTGCAGGAACAACAGAACATATTTGATATTTTACTTGCACTCAAGGTGGGTAGTTCAGTGGATGCAAACACCAATTGAATGCCTGTGTTTAAAAATCATCCCCACATTGGTCTTGTTCTGATTGGTTGAAGATGGTCCAGTCGCCTGCTGACGACACCTTGGTTGACTCCTCTTGTCACCACCTCTGCCCTGAATTCTGTTGAATGTGTAAAGCAGACTGATGCAATGAGCGGATCAAATGGTGGAGCTTGCAAAATCCAGCTTGTCTTAACAGGCGATCAGCTTCTAACATTGGAAGCAATAATGAATGCTACACTCCCACACTTGCTGCTCAGGCATTCCTCTTTACTTCCTCTTCAGTCCTCAAAGGCTTTTAATCTTCTCTATTCCTAAATGTAGCGAGTGTGTCTTTAATTGTGTAGATTCTATAATTCCAAAAATATCCATAATGTTACTTACTGGGAGCCCCGAGGACTTACATTTTAATTATATGTTTTGATTCGCTGGGGTTGATTACTTTCTATTTTCTGGCAGCAGGTTCATTGTGTGGGTTCAGTTGTGCTATGAACTTGTCATTAGCAGTGTGACTAACATAATGAGCTTCTGCTATAGAGGAGTAAGGTTGTAGACCTCTATCAGGGGTTCTGCCGGTTGAGTTGGATGGAAGGATACAGTAGAATAGATGATGATAAAGTTGGTCTGCGTCTGTTCTTCATGAAGGTTTGGAGTGATTTGCATTGATTGACTCCTTTGCTTGGCCAGTCAGCTCAGCTATAACCTCCCTCTGCGTAGATGTGGCCCATTGGGAGCCCTGCTTAGCTTAGTGCGCGCGGTGAAGGGGAATTAGAGAGGGCTTTCAAAGGAGCGACGGTGCAGGGTTCTGCTGTGCATTGGAAATCATTTCTGGTGGGCGTTCCCATCAGACCGGAGCCTGGCTGATTTGTAAACAGGCTGGGCGGAATAGGATAAGATTGATTTGTGGTGTTTACCTTTGCAACTTTTCTTTTTTTTTTACTGTAATTTAAAAAATTGTATGTTCACTGGTAAGATCTCTGAGCATATTAAGATTGTTTCTGGGCATTAAATCAATTAGGTATTGCTTTAAATGTAGACCTCATTAAACACCCTTCTTTGTACAGCCTAATCTATATAGTATTTACTGTATGGGGAAGCTGAATACAATAATCTTAATTATAGCCAAAGCACTATCTTTAGTGAAATTAAATAATGGGCTTCAAGTGGCAATACACAACAATGGTTACAACTTGGTTACAAGAGATAAAAGGCATAAATGCCTTACTCATACAATGTTCATATGTCCTCCCTAATTCATATAAAACCACACTGTTTTAATTTAAATTAGTAATCTGAAAATGATTCAGTGTTTTTCGTTTTGTCAATGGCACTCATTTTTTAAAGATTTAAAATGTTATTAACATGGCTGTTTGGTTTTGTTTTTTCACCCTACCCTGGTAGCTGTTTGAGCCAGACATTCATCAGTTTAATACTGCAAATGAGCCAATGGAATAATGGAGCAGTGAGATGAGATTTCAATTACAAGAGCCACTCAAAGTATTTTGTTGTTATTTTTTGCCCGACAATTTATTCACAAGTCGAATGTCCACAGAATAATCTTTTTTACGCATTGTGTGTGAAGAAAATTCAATTTAATTAATAGTTAGCAGCGTCCATTGTTTGCCGATGTTATCATGTAGAAAATGGGCTACCAATTTGCGGTTTTGAGTTTTCCAAATGAGGTTTGAGACCTTTATTCCATTTTGCAGTTTATTTTTCTCCAACCAGTCAAGAAAAATTGCTTGCTCCTGGCAATATAGTTACAGAATTCCATCTACTTTTTTATACTTAGCATATAAACTCCTCCCCCTGCTTGGGGGAGTCGTGATAAGTATTTGTTCTAACATATTCAGTGAATAGGAGCGAGATGGAATATTCTATTAACATTCCAATTCAAAGAGGACAATTTTGCTACATAACTTTTGCCTAGCTCTTAAAAAAAAACGTCAATTGTCTCTCTTTATTCTCCCCACACACATTGGTTCTTTGTCGTTTTATTTGTCTATTTAAATTCAGCAATTTATATTCTGGTAATCCCCCCGTACGCCTCCTGTTCTTCCATCCATTCAAACATCCAAAATCTAACCTTTCTATCCTCTGGCCATCAGTCAAACTCTAAATGTCAGAGCTGCTTCTCTCTCTGAGACGGCTGGCAATCAGCAGTGCTTTTGATGTCCCAGACACCTCTCATCTTCATTTGGTGTGATTTAAAGCAGCCACTTTTGTGGCTGTTCTCTCCTGGTGTGTGTGGGGGAGATGGTCTGCAGAGAGGGGAAAGGAGAGCCCAGATGAGACCCCATCTGGAAAGACCTTGAGCCTGCCAACTCTCACCCCAGTGGCCTGGGAAGCCCCCCTGCTCACTGGCAGCCATCAAAGTGTGGCTACCCATCAGCCAGCCCTGAACGGCGGGCTGCAGCCTCGACTAGCCCCCCGCCTCATTACTGACAAAGAGGAGCCAAAGCAGGGAGCTCCTCAATCATTCAGCGTCCCGCAGGTTCCTGGGTCACTGCTTTTCACTCAGCTAAGTCAGACTGCTAGCGCTTTGTATTCAGGTCTAGAGTAAGCTCGATTCACTCCCCTTCATTCCACTGTATATTATTGCTGTATTGCATTACTGTCTCTGTTGCGCATCTCTATCTCTGGTCTTCAGTCACAGACTTGTGAGGTAACTTCGGGCTAAGATTCTTATGAGAAATGAAAAGTGTACTGTTTATGTGCCATCCAATATTTGTTCTAAAATGTCATTCCTTTTTAGAACAAATGTTATACCGGTGAATCAACACTTACCTGTCAGTTCAATATAGGTGGAAAACGATATGACTGCCAAAATATTCTCACTACTGAATTCATAATCACAAATGCTTTTTTAAATAATCTGAATTAACTGTTCAGGGAACCTTACAGTGAATAAAAAATGTAAAACTGGGAATTGTGGGAACAGCACCCCCTGCGCACACGCAACAATATACAAAATGAGGTCTACTTTACATTTACCATTGCAAGCAGGTCATTTTTACTTGAAGTAATTTTTAACCGCTGGGTGTACGGTGTTTCTTTATGTGTATTATACAATGTCACTCAACAGTAGTGCAATACCAGCCATTTTAGGAAATTCCTCCACAACCTGATGACTGCTAGCTAACTAGCAGATGTATCACTAGTCAACAGGCAACACCTGACCCCTTTCTTTGTTCTTTTCCACCCCCATTCTGTCAATGTCGGAGTAGACAGAGACTGATATGTTTGGTCCCTGACTCACTTCTAGCCAGGACACCTGAGATGGAGTGTAGGTATTTTCATCTTTGTCCCAGAGATGAAAAACGCAAATGCACTGCAGGCCATAGAGCTATGTAACCCAAGTGAGCTGAGATTTAAGCTTTTATTCTTCCATTGAATCGCCCAATTAAAATACATTACATTCCACATATGACATTTAAAACGCATTCCAAACGGTCTTTATATGGGTGCTGGAGGCATAGGCCTACGTTATGACAGTAATCCAGCAAATTGTGACTTTTCCTAGCACTCCTCTACATACAGTACATCGACATTTATTTGTCAAACGGTTTTCCAGATCCTCCACAATAACACTGGTGTTACAATGGCTCTAACCAGCACTTACCTTAGCGTCGTTTGACTACACTTTTAATTCATCCTCCGTAACAGTCACTCCACTATTGTAGTGAGGCTTTGAGGTAATTAGGCTTGGTACTCAAAGCTCTTACCAAACCAATTTGTGAATGAGGCAGAATTAGGTGTCTAAATCGAGCCATCAGAGTCCATTAAATCTAAAATATGATGGTCTGCCATCCTCCCGTTATTTTTGTATTCCCACAGCTTGTACATTTCAAGCAGTTGTCTGCTAGCATCATGATAGATTTAACTGTGTAGCAATGAACATGAAACCTTAGCTTTATTTTCATTTGTTTTTAATTTAGTCTATTTTCAGAACATTTTATTTAGCAATATGAAAATATGATATGCCAAATCTAATATGGAATCAACAAGATTTACTAAAATCGTTTTACTTACTTTATAGTTGCTATTTTACTGAAAGGAAGCCAACATTACAATTTTTTCCAACACTGTGCACAAAAGAGTAGGAGGCTATAGGGGAGGGTTGTGAGGCTATGAGTTACATAGGGGAAGGTGAAGAGATGAGAGCCATCCATCAGAGTATCAAACCAAAACCAAAATAACATTTTTGTAACACTGGTTTTGACCACAAGGTCAATTCAAGACTAGTGTTGAGCGATATGATGAAAGTATTATCGATCAACGATGATGATGACCATAATGATAATGGATAACCAATGACTATGGGAAGACCATTGTGATACCATGGACTGATATTTATCGTGTTTGAACTTGATGAGTAAAGAGCTGACTGAATCAGCGCAGTAAGTATGCAACAGACTGTATCCAGGACAGGCACGAGTCATTGGCCCTGATTCATAAAACATGCGTGATCATTTTACCGACAGAGCTGGTATTCATCACTATTATCTTTGTCGTATCCTTACGATCAAACCCACGAGATACGAAGGATTCATGAATCCCATTTCGTAAGATGATTTCTGCACTCGGATCTACGCTGATTTCTCCGATAGATTGATAAACGAGGGCCATCGTGATCAGCATATATAGTACATGTAGTCAAAATGGCCACCGCACATTATAGTGAAACCTGCTCACGCAGCACATATGACGGAGAATAGGACCAGCTCAGAGCATGTGCAATAGTGTCTTCTGTGCCTATTGTGCATGTCATCACAAAGACACGCAAAACAACTTTACTGCTCTAATTCATTACATTCCATAATATACTGTAAAGAATCCTTATAAACGTGTGCCACATTCAATGAATGTAGTACCAATGTTAGCCACCAGCCACTTGATATGCGTCGATGAGCCAAAACATTATGAGCACTCACAGATGAAGTGAATAACGTTGCTCATCTCGTCACGATGGCACACGTCATGGTCTGTTCTCGTAGTCAACGTGTTGGATGCAGGAGAAATGGCCTGAGACACTTTGACAAGGGCCAAATGGCCACGGCCAGACGACTAAGACGAAGCCTCTCCCCTGCTGCCTCTCCCGGGGCAGCAGGGGTGAGTACCATACCCACAGTGGACCGAGGAGAGACCAACCACAAACGGCGACAGGGTGTTGGGTGTCCCAAGGCTCATAGATGCACGAGGGCAACGGACCGACAGAAGAGCTACTGTGGCACAAGTGGCAGAACATTTTAATGATGGTTATGGGAGGAATGTGCCCAAGCTAACCCAATGTTTTGGCTCATCTTAAAAATTCAAATGAATGTTTTTTTATTTATTTATTTTGGCTATACTTATTGACTTTACATTTAAAGAGGGTGAGTGCGAGTTTGTCCGTTTGATTTTTTTTGTGGAGATTCCGTGTCTGTATTTCGTTTCATTTCACCTTCTTAGTTGATCTAATTACAAATTGATATTGTGTTCATATTTGATGTTAAAGCAAAATAAATAAGTTATAATTTAACTGGAATCCGTGTGTTGTCTGTAATTTGATATAAATGCCTCACAATTCTGGCATCATATGCTGTGATCATAATCAATTTAGTGATCATTTAGGCACCAATACCTGATTGGTATGTGCATCATTTGTCTGCACTCTTTAAATACAATGTCCGTGTGTAGTCATATTGTACAATGTTATAACATATACATACAGCATATACACGTTTTTCACATTGTGAACAGACTGATATTATATTATATACAGTATATTATATATATTATCATGTTTCAGTGGCTGCACAACGAATGGAAACATGCCAATACTGTAAATGCGTAGGCGATGAAACGCGAAATAGCTGGCTAGCCTGCAGTCAGGAAAATGCTATGTGTTGCGTGGCAACACTTTTTTCATGGAATCCTGACAAACAAATGTTGTACATATAGTTGTATATATGACAAAAATCATAACCTGTGGTTTCTAATTACTCAAATCTTGCGGCCTCATGTCTCCGACCTAATCACAGCTGCAATTAGCCCACACACAGCACTCCCTCTCGCGTCTTATTGCATTTATGTCACCTTATTCCAGACACAGATCAAGGACTGCACCTTTAAACAAATGTTTATCACCAATATTTAGCAGTACATAGCATATGTTTCTTTAGTCTATGCTCTCCCATGTAACACACTGGATAGATTATGTTACCATAGAGAACATGGACAGAGGATTGCTTTTGTCGGTTAATAAAAGTGCATTACACGGTATATGGCAGAGGGTGGCTAACTGTCACCTCATATGGGGTGACCTCATGGCCTCGTAATTTACCACTCGATCTGTCCCCTACAGCCTGTTTGTGGGGCTCTATTCTGAGGACGGCGAGGGATTCTCGACCCTCCAACCCTATAGCTTTTCTCTGTGGTTCTGGCTCAGTGAACGTTATTACTCTACAGCACGAGGAGGTGTTCATCCGAGGCAGACTCCCATCTCGTATTGTCGTGGGCTCTGAGAAGAGGATATGGCCCGTCTCATTGTTGCACGTGTCCTACTCCATCTCTGTCAGGATGTGTAAGTGATGAGACAGAGGAAAGCTGCTTAGCAGCGGGGACGCTGTTGGCTAGGCCAGTGGCTCTCAACGGGTGGGTCAGGACCGCCCCCCGGGATGTTCTATGTTGTTTTGGGGGACCCTGAGATGATTGATTGATAGTCTTTTGTCATTTATCAATTTAGTTGTGTATTTTTAACAAAACGCACATTGATTAGTTTCAAGAGTTTCTGGTTGTTTGAAATAACTCCTTGATTTGTGTGTGGAATTGCTCTTTTAGTTTAAAACCAGCATTACAAAAACATTGTTTTGTTTTGAAAGACTGTATGCTTCTCTCGCACCTGAGTGCTAATTGGCTCACACTGAGAAATCTGGGGATCTTGTGGCATTATAACACAATCCAGGAGTGTATCTTGGATAACAAATATATGCAACAAAAACAAAGCTCTTGGGGGAATGTGCACTGGGGCCTTGGGTCCAAAACAGTTGAGAATTTGGTCTAGACTAGCTTCACCAATACTTGCAGTGTAAAGCCATCCCACGGGATGGCTTTAAAATGGTTAAATCATAAATGCATGTAAAGCATACAGCAGCACTTCATCATAGGCCTAAGGTCCCCTTGAATGATTTACCATCAGCACTCGTCCGACAAGTTCCCTCTATTTCCTGTGAAGTCAACGTGTGACCTAGGTGACTTTTCCATGAGCTGTTATCAATCACCATCATCTAAAGTGAATTAATTTGAGATTAGCGAGTGAGGCTGTAATTAGATTTCACGAGCGGGGAGTTAAGAAGCTAAAGCAGACCAGCAAGGCACCGGTGCGGCGAAGGCATTGTGACATGGGGTGTAGATAAGCAGGAAAGGGGCTTCAGTTCTTAGAATAGTGAAGGAGATTGTTTGGTGAAATTTGTATTGATTCCTAAGGGAGGATGAAGAAGACCGGGTGATAAACTTGGCCTACTTAAGTTGACAATCAATATAGATTTCAAGCCTTCCTGAGGAAATAAGCATCAATTACCTGTAACCCGGCAGAAGAACTGCAGCGGATAATTACATCCCACACAACAGGTCAGTGGGTGGACTGACTGTCTCCAGTCTGACAAGGTGGCTAATGCAAGGCAACATGTTCAGAAGGCAGCCAAGTGCGCCTGTTAGCTTAGCCACATACGTTTTCTATGAGCCAATGAGTTTTCTATTCAATCACCTTGATCTTTTCCTATTTGGCTTTTGAGTGGCTGTCTTGAGTTTGGTTCAGGTTTTAGGTTGTGTGTGTGTGTGTGTGTCTGTGTGTATGTGTGTACACTGGGTTTATGATGCATTGGCCTTGTGCAAGAAACAATACATTCTGATGTCCCCAGATGGCAAGAGATGTCGGGGGTGTAAAGGTATACAATGTGTAATATGTAGTAATGTGTAGTGAAATAAATAACAATAAAAGCGTCTGCTAAATGCTGTAAATGTAAATGTAAAAACTTTACACATCACATGCCAGGATTCTAAATCATACCATACATTCCAAATCATACCCAACATTCTAAATAGCATGCCACCATTCCAAATCACACTCCAATATTCAAAATATAATTACTTCTAAATTGTATTCTAAATTTCTAAAGCATTCTAAATAAAAGGCCAGCATTCTAAATCATACTCCAACATTCTAAATCACATGCCAGGATTCTAAATTATACACCAACAATCCAAATAAACATTATTCTAAATCATATGCTAGATTTTTAAATCACCGGATGGGGATCTGCATGGAGCAATTCCCGAGATGTTACACCATTATTTTTCTTTGCTCTGTGCCTTTCTTTTGGCTCAATACAATTATTTTGATATACCCATTTATACCTGAGTGTGGAAGTTTGAAAGTTGTTGTAGATAGTTTCAGTATAAGTGTTCAATTGGTTATACTTTATATTGTGTTGCTAATAATGTTTTCCTTAAGTATTCAAAAAATATCTACATATAAATGTGATTTAAAGCATAGGTAACTAATAGAAGGTTGATACTATACATTTTTCCGCATTTATGAACCTTTTATGACATATTTAATAGATTATTTACATTTAGTGATTATAGTCTTTATTGGAGGCTAAATTAAATTTTAACCAAGCTGAAATATGTTATAGGCTAGGCCTAGTTTATTCCATTACTTAAATTAGGTGTGATGAGGTTTTCTAAATGCACTAAATGATGGTCAACAGGCTTTCCAGTATTACATTTTTTAGTTTTTGTTGTAATAACAGTTAACAGCATATTTTGACGGTGATATTTTTCTTCTTCTAATGTAACTTAACATTTCTTTCTCCCCACAAATTGCTCTATTTTTTAAAACCAAAATTATAAACAAAATACAATGAAAATTATTAATTAAATGTTTTTATCCTCAAAGGTGTAAATTAATGTTATGTATTCATATTTGTTTTGCATGAAAACAACTCAAACTTTGAAGCATTTGTACCAGACTCCTGTCTAGAACAAACTAGTGTGTGTGTGTGTGTGTCTGTGTGTCTGTGTGTGTGTATCTGTGTGTGTGTGTGTGGAGAGAAGGCCCGGTGTTTGAATGGACTCTTCAGAACCATTAGTTGAGGTTACTGCGTAATTGTGTGCTTTTTGATACCTACCTGAGGAGGGTTAGAATAGCAATGGAATAAACATGGCCTCGTGAGAATTAACTGTCTTTGCAAAAGCACCTGCCTGGCTTCAGTAGAATATTTTGAAGTGAGCTAATGGGGCATTATGAAAATTAGGAAAAGACAAGAACATAATGGGCTATTGAGCTAGCTGTAGAGTGCTTATCTTTTTGAAGTATTAAATACAAACAGAAATTATTCAGTTCATATGTCCTTTCTCAGAAGAATTACTAAATTAAATAATATAAAAGCGATAATGTTGTACTGATGCAATCATACTACTGAAGACTTATGGGTAGGGGGGTGAGATAGAGAAATGATAAAGAGAGGCGTGGAGACAGAGCGGGTGAGGTAGGCGGGTGAGATGGAGAAAATGAAAGAGTGAATGTCATGAAAGATGAGGGCGGCAGCTCTGTGCGGTTTTCTCCTTTAGCTCCTTACAGACATAAGTCTTTTCATGTGCAAGAGCCTGTGAGTCCTCCAGTGAGAATTGGACCCACAGAAAGCCCTCACCGCTTGCAAGTTCAGTGGAAAGTTGACACAATCAATAGGCCCCCCTCCTCTCGCTTTTCATCCCGCTAATGTGGCTGTGGTTAGCAATACCTCCCCTGTAAACAATCTGCCCGCTGAAACAACTAGTTTTAAAGTGTTTTAAAGAATTTCTCATCCACAGAACTGTAAACCATAACCATGAGCATAACTAGAACACTTAAGGGCTAATTCTGGACAATGTTCAACCTGAACGTGAAGATGGAGGTTGTTACTGACCAAAACTGCCATTTATTTTTAATTACTATAGAGGGACATGATTTGAACAGGTTTCAGGGCTCACAACATGGGTTACAATCAGTATCACTAGATGTGGTAGATTCAATCGCATTGCAACTATTAATCCACCAACATGATGTGTCATCACAATATGTGTCTAACCTGTGTAAGACTGTTTCCATTATTTTGCAAAATATTGCTGATGATGATGATGTTAGAATTGATGTGGGTTTTATATGCTTAGAAATTGACTCTAGATTTTTTTTCATCGCAGTACGCTGCTCTTGAAATACTAACATTTCACTCAGCTCAGTTCAAGGTTAGGCTATTTTTGGTTGCCCAGTGAACACAGATTAATGGATGGGGAATCCATATGAGGGTTCTGTAGATAAGCAGGACAAAGCAAAGCAAGGTAATGTGGTGTGGTGTTTTTGGAGTCTGGAAAGTCTGCCTAGGTGGTAGTTAAAGAGCCGTTGTGTCTCTTCTCTTTCTACAAATGATCAATGCTTATGATCTAGAAATAGTGTATAGTGTATAATTACAAATTATAAAATGTGTGTGAATGTACTTCTTGTATGTGTCTGTCTGTCTACCTGCCTGCCAGCCAGCGATGCGAGCCTAGATCTAAACCACAGTAATGGGGGCGTCATTTGGGCACTTGTCTTATAATATTCCTATTAGTTTAAGGCTGAAAAGCTTTCTTATCTCTTTGGTAGAAGCTAGAAGCTAATGGCAATTAAAACACACATAGCTGCTTTCAAGCTCGCAAGTAATACAAGGTTTCTCAAGTGGGTTTTTTCACTCATACTGAAGCCTTGAAATAGTAGTAATCTTACTGCAGAGGAATATTTAAAAAAAAACATTCAGCCCAGAATTGGATTTGGTCTTGTCCCAGTTTGTTGGTTAACAGACTTTAGTTGGCGGACGTAAATGTAACAAAAGCAACGTAGTCCGATGAAGATTTCACATTTAACTTAAAAGGTATAGTTGAAGGTAAAGTATCACTTGATAAATGGAAAAATGTGTCTGCGAATCAAACCCAGATCTCCCATGCTAGACAGGAGATACCACTATACTAGCAAGGAATTCTAGTACATGTCTAATAAAAAGCTACAATCTAATAGACCTATAAATACAGTTATGATACTACCAGTTGATGACTGCAGAAGGTTTTAAGGTATGCGTATGGGTGGACTGAATAACATCATATATCGGTATGTTTTGTGTACCTGAGCCCCTACCCCTAGAGAAGTAGTCTGGGATAGAAATCTCCTGGGTAGATTCCCACTCCAGGCCTGCTTCCAAAACTTTGTGTATAGCTGCCTCCAGCCTAGCTATATTCTCCCTAGAGAAACACTGTAGCAGTGTATTGTGTAATGTGTGGTAAGAAAAGTGTGGTTACGTCACATTGACATTTAAACTTTTTAAACAGAAAACAAAACTAAAATAGAAAAATAATAAACCTTTTGGAGGTCTTGTTTGGTCCATCTTGGCTAACCCTGACACCACATACAGCGGTCAGGGCCCACTTGAGTGTCAGTCCAGCCCAAACAACGAGTAATTTGAAAGCAAGGACCAGACTATGCCAGACACACTCTGACAGTACTTGTTTCTGTTGAACTGCAGTTAACAGGCTCAGCTATGTGTGTGTATGTGTTTGTGTTTGTTCAGATTGGAGCTGGACATTGTGGTAGGGATGTAAAAAAAACATTGCACAACTTGACATGAATTTAGATTTTAAATTATTTACGCAATATTTTACACTACATTGACAGAAAAAAACATTCCCTTCTGCCTCCAGCTCCACTCTGCCTGTCTGTTGTGTTCATGCAACTCAGCCCTCCCGTTCTCACTGATTGGCTCAGGCGCACACATGACTTTGCTTGTCCAATAGGAAGACCCTAAATCAGACAGGCGAAGAGAGAGAGAAGAAGGTCTTTAACAAACGTCAATTTGCGTTAGATGGCCTTCTCATTTGCTTTGTTTTCCCCTGAAAACCAATGATCCCCTGTCTAGAGGAGATATATATATAAAAAATACATACAAATGCAAATCCCGTTGCCTGTCAACAATTCCAGCTGGGATAATCTTGATCT
Source organism: Percopsis omiscomaycus (assembly GCA_027575585.1). Classification (NCBI taxonomy): domain Eukaryota; kingdom Metazoa; phylum Chordata; class Actinopteri; order Percopsiformes; family Percopsidae; genus Percopsis; species Percopsis omiscomaycus. The sequence goes on from JAODLI010046385.1 coordinate 14,152, forward strand.
TTCTGTTATTGAATGGCGGTCGAGGGGAGGGACGGACAGACAGAGGGATCACGCACGTACGTGCGCGAGCGCAAGCACGATCGAATCAGTCTGTGTGCTCCCTTGCTTCACCATGTGTTCCCGGAAAAGAAATTGAAGGCTATTTCCACCTGGGACCCCATCAACCCCCCACCCCCACCCCCATCTCAGCGCTAGCTCAGGTGTTCTATGAATGTGATTTATTTCCACCCAGGAAGATCCAAATGAAGATGAGGCAGGGGCCGCTATGACTGTCTGGAGAGATGGAGAGAGATACGGAGAGAGACCAGCTCTGTGTCTGCTAGAGCATAAAGTAAACTAAAGCTACTGTACAATGACGGAGCTCTGTGAGTGTGAAATGTGTTGGTGTGTGCTTGTGTTTGTCTTTTTTTTGGACCCCCATGCTTACTACAAAACGGTTGCTATCACAAAATTAAAAAACAAATGAGAATCCAGTCCTTTTTTTTATTTATTTTTGACGATATTTTCCCAGAATAAACATTCACTGGTTCCCAATTGAACTCTCCACACACGGCTGAGCCTTTGCCCCGAGCCATGTGTGATTCCATATTCTTTCCATTCATGCACTGAATGGCATTCACAATATCTTGCAGGAGACAAAGGGAGGGCCATTGCTCCTCTCCGGGGTGTAGGCTGGCAATGAAGGCTGTGAAGTCAGAGGCCATTATGAGATTCTCAGAGGTTAGAACCTCTTCTGGACCCCTCCTTCCCCCGCACAGAAACCTGCAGCTCGCATTCCTAACACCGGTGACCTCCACTTTCCATCGGGAGCCATGCTGCAATGAGGGGAGAAAATGAGAAAGTAGGGGAGCCGCGGTACAACTGTGGGAGACTGGAAGGTGTGTGTGTGTGTGTTCAGAATGTGAATGAGCATCATGCGGCGTATGAAGAATGCGAAGGCTTCATACAATGACTACAAATGTGCCCCGTCATTATTGCTTCATCGCAGCCGTTTGCCCAATGCGCTGCGGTGCTGGTGTGTTGATCTATTTACCACAGCGGCATGATTCCCCAACCCGTATGTCTGTGGACACATGGACTCATCAGCGATCAATGGGATCCTTCAATCCCCACAGCCTCACCTGTCAGATGGGTTGACGTTAACATGATATGTCTGTGGGACGAGTGGCCAGACCGGCTCTAAATGGCTTCAGTTGTGGAGTACAACCCCCTTTTAGCGGGCTACATTTGTCCATTATGCTCGCAGACATGGGCTTTATAGGGTTTATGTCTGACCTTTAAACACAAACAGTGTCTGGATTTACACATCTCTTGCCTCTGTCACATGCAATTACTCTCATAATGTGATTAATGGTTTATTGCACAACCTGAATAATAAAAAATAAAGTGTTTGAGATTGGTGCGATTAATTTTAATGTGCGAAATTCATATGTTGCACAGTGTGTAGATATTGCCATTTAAATGCTGGCCTCCTGTACATCTTCCTGTAACGTTGAGTGTGTAAAATAAGCTCTGGCCTGATCTGAATCAAGAAGGAAATGAATTCTCTCAGCTGTAAATGAGCTGCACTTTATCACAAATATGACAGGGGGGTTATGGCGAATGAATGTTCCTTAGTATGATCCAGAGAGTGGTTGATCCAACTCAAATGTAACCCAGCCGTGAACAGCCTTTCAAGCATTTTAGTTTTAATTGCCTTTCAGCCCCTATAATGAAAACGGATTACGCTCTAATTTCTTTCACCATTTTCGAAATATTACCTAGCATAATTAGGGTAAAAATGCATTTATTTCTGACAATAGTTTTGTACGTACCATTTCTGAACGTGCTCAGTTTTACTTTTCATGAGCCTTTCATGTTCTATTTGTAGGTTAATTAACTGAGCAACAAGCTTGGCCTCCCCCCCCTAATGAAAAAATATAAAACAAAAAAATGCAACATTAGACTTGTACTGTACGCATAAACCAAAACTATTAAATGTATTTGGTCTCCTTCTCGCGTACAGACCTGCTCACCTTGGAGTGCTCCCGGTAAATAGTTGACTTTTGCCTTTTGTTCATTTTCTGTCAACCATTTCTTTCTGCATTTGTTTGTTTGACCAGCCAACATGTAAGCATCTTTGAGAAAAATGGATATCCCCTAACTGCTATTTAATTCTTGTAATTGTACTCATCGTTGCTTTGGATAAAAGTGTCTGCTAAATTACCTAGCTACAGTATCCTTCATCCAAAAGTATAGCATGGAAAAATATTGTAGCTAGTGTACACTAATCAAACAAATTCCAAGAAATTTTTGTACTTTTGTACTTTGTAATGCAACAAAATATTTATTTTTATCTCGCATATTAAACTGTGCAGTAGGGGTTTTTAAAGCAATTTGTGGTGGTGGTGGGGGTGGTTAAAACATCACTTCTCCATTAGGTTGGCCTGCGGTAATGAAGTGCTGGGTGGGCAGGGTTGTGTCTTGCTGAGTTTAGATAAAAAGGTTGTGAAGCAGAGAGGATGTAATTAGCTGTATTTACCGCCACTAGCACAAGGCCCGTAACGTACAAAGACTCACTGTGTCACAACTCAGTAATTACACCTGCTTCCTGGTGAGAGCTTGAAGACACACAGGTCTAAAGTACTGTGCTCATATGACCAAACTGAGCCAGACAATGCTAAAAATTAACTGACGTGCAGGCATTGGGAGAATGTTTTAGCTAGCCTCTGGTTTGATCTTGCTGTCTTAAAGGTTTATTACACTTTTTTTCAGTGGCTAACAAATGTTTGTCCAATCAGTTGTCACATTTTCAAACCTCTAAACACAATTAGCACAGCATCGGTCTTTTGTGGCCATACCATTCACACATTTCATGTCGTTTTCACACAATATGCAGTCAGTGAACACATTTCCACAATGCTTACATTTTCTTAACAGACAAGCTA
>JAODLI010046395.1:0-17072 GCA_027575585.1 Percopsis omiscomaycus
CGACAGCTCGGGGTCGAGCTTTTAGCGAACGCGCGCTTCCTTCGTCCTTCGGACCATTTCGGACGTGGTTCGTATCTTGGGGAAACACATCTCGACGGGGGAACACAGCTCGATACAACACCGGTCACAAAACCGTTCACAAAACAGGAGCTCCCTAAAGCTCCTGATACTTAATCTGCTAAATATTTTGTCGGGAGTAGCGACGCTTCGACGAATCTGTTGTATGAGGGGCTGTAGACTACAGGCCATAATTCTTTCTGGCCCTCTCACATACATACATTTTCCATTCACAACATATATTTTTACTCTCACATACATATCTTTTCACTCTCACATTTACATTTCACTCACACATTCATAGGCTACAATTTGTATCATGCACATGCATGCAATGTTCATATATGTAGGCCTATGTAAGAATTAAATGTATACTGTGTGAGGAAAATGTATGTAGCTTATGTGAGATAAGAATGTATGTAGCCTATGTGTGTGAGAGAGTATAGTGGAAAGGGATGGAGTATAGGCCTACATGAAACGGATCACATTTATCGCGCTAAGTGAGAAGCTCGAGCAGAAGCAGGGTCATGTTCAGGTCCCGGTCAGCAGCACTGGAAGGTGGACAAGAGACGCGAGTCCTACTGCAGCAAGACGTTGGGGTATTATATATTTTAAATATTTTATATGAAATATTTAATCATCCCCTGAAACGGTCCACATAATTGTCCTCGTCCCTTGAGCGGAAGGGGACAGGCTCATCTGCACCTAACGTTACTCACAGCGCGGTGGAAAGTGGGATGACAGAACTTTTCCGACTTCACCTCGGTACTTAACCGACTTAAATATATATTGGATATTCCACAGATATTCGCCTGCCGAAATTCGGCAGTCTGTCCCTAAATGGTCTCCGTAGTGTTCGCTACGGCTACTGTTGTTCAGTTGTAGGCTATCAATGTAGCCTACAGTATCATACTTTTTATACAATCTGATTCACAACATTCAGGTGAATCCATTCATATATGGACCAGATTTCCTGATGACCAATTATTGACAATGGTAGTTATTGGCTGCTGAAGTTTGATTTACTGTTGGTGGCCATGTTTGTTGATTGGTCCAGAAGAGGAGGACAGGAGTCGTCATCCTTACCTCTGTCATAATGACAATTGGAATGGCCAATACCATAACCAGTTCCCACCAGTTCTGCTGAGTCACCCAAGTCTCCACTCCTTTACTGACCAAGAACTGATGTAGAATGATGGCAAATAACAATATGTGCTAGCTACTACTAATAATAATAATGTATTAATCAGAAACATAGAGAGTCTATTAGGTCTATTAACCTAAGTCTATTAACACCCGCAAACAAACAATTACAGTTTTTATTAGGGCTTAACTGAAAATAGATTTCCTGTGTGTGTGTGTGAGAGAGAGAGAGAGAGAGAGAGAGATATTCTAGGTCTCCATGTGGTATCTGTGTTTCTGGGAACAAATTTCTCAGACTATTTACTAGAGAGGAGTAGAGACAGTGGACAGATATAACAGTAAGCTGGTAGTATGAGGCCAGCCATGCTTTGACAATGCCTCCTCTGTTGTGGAAATGCAACAGACATTTTTGTCCTAATATATCATAACCTTATATCTGATCTTTCATACCTGGTCATTAGGATAGATACTGTGAATTATACAAAACGGCTACAATATAGGCCATATATATACTGTATATATATTAACAACGCACTGTTAGAAGCCTAAATACGCATCGCCGTTCAGATTAGCAAGCAGTATGTATAGCTATTTTTCATAGGTGGATGTTGCTTTTTTCTTGATTACAGTGGTTTCGCAACAATAAATGGATAACTTAACCAACAGGTTGGGATTGAAAAATGTAGTTTGATGCCTTGCCTTATTGGTCAACTTCTTGATGGTATGGAGAAAAAGCACAGTAGCCTGTCTGACCTCCAAACAAAAAATGAAGGAAGAAACTGAAATCCAACCCTTTAGTCAGTCTCAACCCTGTTTTAAGACTTGACAGATGTCTACGGTGCCGCGTTTGTTTTGAACAAACATGGATTCTGGCCAGCAGGGGGGACTGTCTATACCACTTGTTCTTACTGGCAGTCCAAGCCAAGCAGCAACCATTTTGTGTCCGGTTAAGTGCATATTCAACCAATGCAACTGTCCTTCATAGATAGACAGACCGATAGATACAAAAAAGTCAAAATACATTAAAATAGTTTAATTTGGATACTTTATTATTTTTCACTAAACATGTTCATATTAGGGAAACATTTCATGAATTTGTTACATGAATATCTATTTCGCTATATCAGTCAATTATACATGAGGTGGCATTGGACTGGCATGGCACCAATATAAATCTCTCTTTAATAGAGCTTGGCTTATTCATTTTTCAAATAATATATATCAAGACATAACTTTGGCAAACATCATAGACATTCAATAAAAAACCCCAGAGCAAACAATATACAACTGTCTTCACCCCACATTGAATCATTTGGCACTATTGATTTGAAACAGATTTGTGTTTGAAGCCCACTGTTAGTGTTGAACATCTAAATTTGATGGCCAATGTAGGTGAATGTAAATTTAACAAAGTCAAATTTGTATTGTATTAGTTAAAAGTTTGTTAAAGCAAAGACCTGTTGCGTTGAGGATGCAGAGTATGTAATTGGCTTAGAGGCCCATTCCTTTCACTTTTAAATCACTCTCGTTCTGCTAGTGGAAACCCCCCAACGAGCGACGTTGATTTGGACCAGACACCGACAGCTACAATATCAAACTGTATAGGATCTGGTGCATCGATTGACAGTCAGAGCTGCGTTGTAAGTGGCTAAATGGCGATTGTTGTGTCCCTGTGCAGCGGTCTTATTGTTGGAATGCTCAGCATAAACATGGCGACACGTTTATGATGGGCATTTATTTATAACTTGGAATAATAGTGGCACCATCTGGTCATGAAACACAGCTGCATTTTGTTTTTGAAATTCTTTTGAATTTTTGTTTTGTTTTTTTATGTGGTAGCAGAAATCACTTGAGGCGTAGCAGTATATTTCCCGCCAGTGTACAGATAGGTACAACGGTAAGAAATAACAGTTGTATCAGCTCATGTTATTCTGTTGGTTTCTCTTGTAAATACCAGTTTCAATACTAACAACAAATTAAAAGTTTATATTTTACCATTAAAAAGTTATGAAACGCAGCTTTAAATAAAATAAAAAACCTTGTTCTGAGTATATTAGTTAAGAGTGTGTTGACCTTAAAGCAAAGACTAGTAGCTTTGAGGTTGACAATTAGGTAAAGTGTTCAATTCAGAAAGACCTTGTTTTGTAGTAGGGCTTTAAAATCAGAAAACCAGACAAGCATGGCTACAGTTCACTAGCAATTTCTAATAGTGCCCTGTGAATACAAGGCCAACTTGTATCATGCAATAGCAGGCAATGCGATTCATTAACCTTGGCTAGTGCTTGCATCTCAGTGTGGCTTCTGTTCCACACACTGACAAATAATTTAAGTTAATATAAGTGTGTTCATGCCTATCTAGGTTGTAGTGACCAGGCAAGCAGACAAATTTAACTTTATTTAACTTTTGACTGCAATTAAGACATAAAGTAGTTTAGATTAGAGACCTCTGTAGTGTGTATGTGTGTGTGTGTGTGTGTAAAGAAGTTTACACACAGGATTAACGCAATGGTTAGGCTTTCAGTTAGTTCATTCAGTAGCACGCTTCAGTGCAAAGCAGCAAGCAGCTCCGATTGTTTACAACACACAACCAAACATAACATAGACGTTGAATACTGGTGTTTCTGACAAGTTTGTAGGCTTTATTTATGTTGATATGATGAATTGATACTATGTTTTAATTGGCTATTAATTTATTCAATTTACCATTATGGTTGTCTTGGTCACATTATTTGTCTTTCCAGAGCTCTGAAGAATACCCTAATCTACTGCAGAATTCATCACAGACAAGCCTGCTCTGTTAGTCAGTTAATTCTTATTCATGAGTTTTGCCTTGAATTAGTACTTGAATGGTATTGGCATATAGAAACACAGTGTTCACAGGTATTTATTTTGCATTTAGCTTTATCATTCAGTTTTAATAATAGGCCTACTTGAATACTTGACTTAACCACAGGAGCTTAAATAAAAAGAGGATATGGGATCTAACCCTAACCTAACCTAACCCTATTCTTAAAGGTTTTTTGATGTTGTCAACCACTATACTTCAATTTTTTTAGTTTCCATCTACAGATGCGTTAGTTGCTTCTGTTTGGGGCTTTACTCTGGTGAGTAGAAATTACCGAAATCTGTCAAGCCTTTTTATTCACAGTATGGAGATACAAGTGTGACAAAAAACATTTTAGTCTATTACGGCTTAGTCTCCTGGGGACAGAGGAAAATATAAGACATTTAATGGTTACATATCATGTTCTAACTATTGGAATTAACCCTCAAATCCCAAAGACTAATTGTCACATACTGTACAGTACATAGGCAGCAATGGTCAGCATTTGCAGAGAAATAAAATACATAACAGACTGCACATAACACTATTTTCTCCTGGCAACTACCAAATGCACTTGACTTTACAATATTATTTATGCAACTCCATTTAGCCTCACTGCTCCCTCTGATGATAATGTAAGGATGTTTACAGGAAATACTGCAGCTTAAAGCCTTGTTCACATCTTTGTAAATTGTCACACAAGCGGAGATAAGGGATTAGCGTACCCTTTCTTCGTCGGCTCAGCTTGCCAATGGTAGATTTTGAATCTATTTGCTAATATAAGTAGAAAATACATTTATTACAGCTGCCAGCTGGTGGTTTTAGGAACATTTGAGTCATTAAAAAGGTTCTATCGCTATATTTACACCCGAGCTCACTGTTTATTTTTTGAAAAACAACTGTGCACGTGATTGTTGGGGGAGGGGAAGAACATGTCTTGAGCCTAGTAATGCTGTACGAGGAGGAGTAGAGAGGAGTGTCAGCCACTCATCACTGCAGGAGGGGCATGCTCTGTTTCAACCACAAGGTTAATACTGGACACAAATCGAAGAGTATCCCTTTAAAGAACGTTTATGTTGAGCTATCTTTAAAATAAAAACCAGTGTGTTCCCAGTGTTTTTTTATTAAGAGGCTGGTTTCCAACTAAATTTAGCATTAAAAAAATGCTGGGTACCATTAGTTCCCGTTGACATTATTTATGAGACCGCACTGCTCTGATGCTCTGGGGCTAGGATGAACGAATTACAAAATTTAAAAACACAATAGACAAAGCTGTGAACAAGATGCAAGAACGATGTATGATAACATTAAATAGGAATATGCTGAAAGAAATGCTTTGTCAGGGGAGGAGCTGCTGAGACACAGTGATGTCCGAGAATGAGCTCGAGCCCATCTGCCAACTTCCTGCTAAAAAAGCTGACACTTCCTCCCAGCAATATCGCCAGACTTGGCATCACTATTTACAACGCCAAGTCCAACAAAGGCTGCAGGCCTCCACTGCAAAATTGTGCTTAGTGGTAAATGTCCCAGATGTGTTAAGGCTTTTTAAATCTCAATACCAGATATTTGTACTAAATACTAGTGAGCAATACCAGTGATGTACAATAACATATATGTTTAGATGTAAGAGCAGTAGGTTTACATGTTTACAAGTAAGCACAATCAAGATTTTTAAAATAGGTCAAAACAACTGTAAAAAGAATTGGCCTGGTTTGTTTGTTTTGTTTATTTGCCCAACTCATAGGATATGTATTTATTTAATGTCAGAAAGGCAAGGTTCGCAAAGCACTTGTATGACAGACAAAACTCTTAAGACATTTCAATTCTTAGGTAGAAACTTTTGAATTAACTACAAACTATTTGTCAAGTCTAAATAAGATAAATGTGATTCATTTGCTGGCTTTTAATGGATTAAAATATGTTTAAAAAGAAAAGAAAAGAATAACAAATTTATTCACTACCCAGCCCGGTACCTGAATGCTCTGCGAACCTGACCTGGCAACGGCGACTCCTTGTCTTTCCCGCCACCGGGAGCCAATAAAGACAAGGGGTTAGCATTAGCATTAGCTGCAGTTACAGGAGCCACAGCGCAGTTGCGGCGAGTAGGAAATACAACCCCAAGGTCGAGGCCAGAGAGGCAGCCAGTGCCCCCCTGTTGTACACCAGCCTATAGGAGATAACCTCAACCTTGAAACCGTCCTCTGTTGCCATGCAGCGGAAAACACCCTCCTTTAGCGGGACGTCTACTGCTGGGCCCAGGACACAGGAGTCCCCAGAGATCAGGCAGGGGTAGTTCCTGATGCAGTTGTCTTTCTCCCAACGGTAGATAGCATGGAAGGAGCGTACAGTGCAAGGCAGGAAGACGGAGGTGTTAGCCTGGACCACCACTTCTCTGGGAGACGTTCGGCGTTGCTTCAATGCTGTGTGTGTGTGTGTGGGGGGGGGCATTTATAGGATTTAAGATGGAACTGGAATTTATCCCAGTGAGGACATTTTCAAACCCAGCGGCAGTAATAAGGCAGTGAGGTATAATACAGATATAATTTACTAGTAAGATAATTACATTAAGTTAAGCATATGATTAACTTAACTTAAGTAGTATCGTGTGTCATAGTGTTTTTATCCAATTCAATAAATACTGTATATACAGTATAAAGGCAGTATGGAATGATACAACTGAGAAAGGGCTAAAGAGATTAAGTTCCAAAATGACATTCTGAAAAAAACGGCGCCGACTACAGATAAACACAGTACATTACTGTAACACATCTTATCCCACAGAACCAGAAACACAAACTTGCTTCCAATACAAAGCAATTGAAGATTGCAATTCACAACATAATTTGCAGATTATTTTCTTGCGAGTGGTATATGGTTTCAATACAGATATGATCATATTAAACGAACACTCACACTCGATTTGTGTCCAGAACTGCCGAAATGTTACCAAAACATAAATAAATGTTGCCGTTTTGGTTGAAACTCCCGCCCACATGTGAGTGGGCTTGCAGTCTCCCCCCCTGTACTTTAAAGACTTTAGCAATGGGTATTTACAGACAAGCAGTGGTGCAGTGCACATTTGTGAAAATAAGAGGGAGCCATATGAAGTGAATGATTGCATCAAATGCTAATATATCACGACAGTACACATACTCTTTCTATATAAAACTACCTTGGTACTGAACACTGATCTCTTTCTAACAAATAATCTGATATATAACATTTACAAAAAAAATGGTAATAGTCAGAGCTTGATATTTATAGTATAAATGCGCAATTTGCAAAAAGGCATTGCCTAAAAGCTGAAATCGTGCATTTAAATGATCTTTTATCTGAAAAGTATTATTTTCTGGCAGTTTGGAAAAGAGTGGGGAATCAAGTAGCACAACTTGGCACTGTTAATAACCAACATACTGTTATGGAAAAATGTATTAATATACCACACTGGAACAGAGAGAAATATATGGTCTTTGTAAATTAATTTAATTTTTCCATAACAATTTGGCGTCACGAACAGGATTGTATATATCTAAAATAAAATATTCCATAACAATACGCACTAGAAAAGTGTGATTACCCTCACTAATACCCCTTTCCAGCATAAGAAAATAACTGTCATGACTATTTAAAACTATCATTGGTATTTTGGCTTCAAAGCAGGATGTTATATAAAAACAATCCCCCTGCGGGTTTCTTAGTTTGGCTCAATTATATGATAAAGATAATTTCATTGTGGCTATTCACAAAAGCTCCCACTGCGGTTTAATTAAGATACAAGCAAGAGAGACACTTACCGGCGGCTTCCCCACAAACAGAGGCGTTAGAATGGTCCAAATGCTGAAGGAGTGTCCTGTTGGAACATACAGTAACAGAGAGAGACAATTATCAGAAGCCTAGCAGTAACGCCACGCTTTACCACCCGCTGGCTGATGACCTACAAAATAATGTAATCAAGTAATAATGTTAATCAGCCTCAAATTAAAACACACAGGAATAAAGGATACCACCATGCAAGTATGTAATATGTAAAGGCATGGCTACCAATGCAAAAACAAGCGTGAGCTTCCTAGTGTTTACAGGACACATTGACTTACAGGTAGAGTGGTTTGCGATATGATTGCATTTTGATTTTGTGATGCTTTACGGTGGTTTACTCTGATGTCTCTTTCATTAGTACTTAATTCTGCCTCAATTTACTGAGGGATAAAGAGATTTTCGTTTGAGTTTATCGAATTGAGCCATTTAGCAACCTCCACTGGCAACTCTGTTCAACAGGTGACATATCAGATCCACCATACCTTCATTTTTGGCATTTGGGACTTTCTTCTTTGTGTTTAAGGAATTACTAAGTTAATTGTTAGGTTACATAGTGGCTATTGACAACATATAGCTGCTGTCTTATAGTTGCTGTTTTTGCCCTGTCTTAACCAACCATATGGAGATCTTGACTGTAACAGCAAATGATACAGGTCACAAGTCACTTTACTGTGGTGCACCTCTGCACCTCCTTGGTTATCACATGGTTTGAACTGGTTATGTCTTCGTAGAATGATGATAGAGAATGAGCAAGAAAGGGAATTTGTATAGGCTATTATGCTGTCTACTGTCAACTGAAGCAAACCATGGAGCCTTCAGCGTTTGAGGCCCGCACTCTTTTTTTACGTCGCCCACTAGAGAGCCACAGCGCTGCACTAACTAGTTTTAAAATGAATCATTTTACTGACGGAGATGAAAATATCAGAGTCAGAGAATGTACCACACAAGGTGAAGAAAAAGCTTATGAGAAGACTATGGCGGTTCATTATGAGACTACGGCAGAACTATTTAGACTGGCCGGCCACCATAGTTTAGTTAATTAATGGGAAACATACAGTATATACTGTATAGTGGGCTGGTTAGTCTTTGTGATTTTAACTGAATATTTACCCGCATGTATAGTGATCGAAACCCACTGTAAATGTCAGTCTTTAGTCTGGAGATTTTGTTAGGTTGACCTTTTTAAAAGATACAATCTGGACATTGACAGCACTGCAAGGTGCGTGCATGTACAAAAGGGCCCTAAAGCACTGTTATCGTCCCCCGGCAGAAAAATTCATAGCCCTGCAGAAATGACATCATCGCTCATCATACCCAGTGGTGATGTTGTATCCGGGGGGGATGGCAATACACTTTCTCCTGGCCCTGTCCCAGCCGCAGTACGGATCGCGAGAGAGAATGCACTCCCTGCATGTGTCTCCATAGCGACCGCAGTCAGCCAATGGTAGTCGCTGGACTTCCATTTCTGTGCCTACATAGAGGTGGCCCTAGGAAGGAAAAATACTGCTTAGTTATTTGTTTTTAAAAGAGGGCAATACAATTAAATTACAATAAGTTTGTATTATCATCATTATTACAAATCTTTTAACGATAATGAAAGCTAATATGCAGGTGTGTAGTGTAATACCAATATTGAATTTATTCCACAAAGACATTAGACTATAGCCATCTAGCATCATTTCTCATACCTTCTGAGAGTCTATGGCCATGTTTAGAACTGGACCCTCATTGTGAAACAGAGTGTACTGAGATATGATGAATGCCTCCTCACTGGTATGGAGAACTTTTAGCACTTTGCCTTGTTCTGTTGAGAAGCAGAAAATAAGTTCATAAGTTAAGTTCAAGTGTTTATTTATGCAATGCGCATCTTCATCTGCATTTAATCTCTTCTTAAAACCTAAGACTCTCTTGAATAGCTTCCAGTCTTAAGCAGGCTGACTGGCCCAGAGTTGGTCTGTTTTGTTATTTTTGGCCACATTATTATTCCAATACTGCACAAATGAAACTGCCCTACCTTCAAATGCCTTCCCCTGTCTCCCAGACTTTTTAAATTCCTGATTTATGAATTTCAGTACCCCAGGAATAGCTCTTCTTGGTGAATGGTGACGTGACAAGTAAAGGGATTTAAAAGAACTCCTGTAATACAGCATATCTCATATTGCCATTTGTTCTCTGGTCTCCCCAAGGTGATCACACCATTATGAAGATTATTGGAGAACTGTACTTCCTCCTCATACTCCCGAAACTGCCTCCTCTCATTTATTACAATGCCCTTCCAGTATATAGTACTAGAAAACATCCCATTTTAGCCAAGTGAGTTATTTTTGCAAGCTATCTAATCCTGGATCAGTGCAGTTTCCCATTCCGTCTTTGTGCTATTCTACTTTTAGGTATCTTTAATTAGCCACGGAAGGTTAGCTGAGAATATACTGTTTTAGGGAGCTGTCTAGTACAATAAAAGCCTTTGTATATTAGCTATGTAGTTCGACTAAAGTGATCTGAACAAAATGTGTGCTCAGCGGTATCTCATTATTCACAGAAGCGTTGGGGGTCTCTAGCCATTCAGTCCTGACATTTCCCAGTTTGTCGAGGAATTGGAACTATCGACTTCACTGGGCACCAATAGTCACCACTTCAAGACTAGGGTTTTGGGCAGCTTGCAGGTATACACACACGCTTGATACAGAGAGTTGTAGAGGCAGCCGACTGGTCATAGGGGCCTTGGCTACTAGCACCTCTATATTACATCAGAGAGAAAAATATTGTATCTCTTTCCTTTACCTTCTAAACCTCTAGGCTAGCACAATTATGATCATTACTCTGCGTGCCAAACAATAGCTTGTGTTCTCTAGAATAAAGTAGGTCCAAACAAGTGAATTGCGCTATTCCTTCTAATACCCAAGGGACGAGTTTGCTGTATTGCAGCTCCATGATTGAAATGGTCAATCTGTCAGCAAGTTATTGAGGGAAAACATTTATTTCTTACATCCACAATCCCCTGTCCAGCAGCCTGACAGGTCCAGTTAGTCTTCAGGCCACATATGCTGTTGCTACCAACATCAATCCTGTGGGGGTTTTCTTGGGTTTTAGCAACAGAATAGTGCTAAAAATGCAAACTGCAAAAAAAACAACTCTTTCCTAGATCCTCACAACAGATTTGAACATGCAGATAATTTCAGAATGAACAAAAATTATTCTTTCAATTAATCCATAGTGTTTTCTAAATGAGGACAGTACTGCACTCACAGTACCAAGTTTAAAGCAATACTGAACCTTTGTTAAACCCTCAACTCTAATGTATACTGTATCTTTGCTATCTCAGTGTAAGTCCAACTAATATGCAAGTCCAACTCCATTAACTTCTGTTAATGTGTCTACTGTTCCACATAAATATACACTTCTACAAAGCTGATCGACATCTCTACTGGTATGTATTCTCAAATGAGTTTGGTATGCAAAATCAAATGTCTGATTTTAAACACTACACTACTTCTATTCTGAATTTCAAAAGTAAAAACAAACCAATCAGCTTATCAGCTTCAAAACATTAGGTGAACTCACTCTCTCAAGCCATTCGACTAACATACAGTATACTGTAACTTTTCTCATACACAAATTAAAACTATGTAAAATGTCAGTGTGGCAGGTTTAATTCAGTCTCTCCAGTTTTTAATATGTGCATGCATTTACCCTGTTTGAATGAGGCATTGCCACCAGGTGGTGCCCTCACTTTTGTTTACATATATTAAGATGGAAGACCAGACCACAGCCAAACAGAATACAGTTTTCACAGATGTTATATTGACTCTATCACTCTTTATTTATCATAACAAAATGCTAATATATAAAATCTTCTAATTCTTACATACTGTAGCTTTAACTATGCTTACTATACTGAATGTATCCATTGCCCTTCAACTGTCTATTCTTTATAAAAGATTTGCAATAGAGTTTGTACCACAAAAGAGAATAAATTGGTGAATGTATCAGATGTCACAGCTACATACTGCTCAGTAGTCCCAAGGTCAACTCAGTTTTTACGTGAAATAATTAGCTCATTTTATTTCTCAGAATGGTTTAGACTACACTTTTGTCACTATCAATCAATAACACCTGTCTTCCCCGAACTACAGATACAGTAACTGGAATTTTGTATTTTTTTTTAAAGGCCCATCTTTCATACAGTCACAAGAGCATTTTAAAGCTAATTACTGAGATTGACGATTTAGTTTGTGTTGCATTTTGAAAATAGAATTTCCTTTATTTGATTAAATTCAGTTATTTAGGTGGTGAGAAAATGTATCTCTGCATTAAAGCATCTGCACATGCAGCACACACAAATATTTCCACACAGTACAGTATATCTGACTTTTCTCTTTCTCTGACCTTAGACACTTCTATTTAAAAATGATACAATTTATTTTAGAGTATTCTTCTAACATGAAATGAACAGAGTGTAACTGTAGAGTATGTTGTTGAAACATATTACTCATTTGACTATGTCCTCTCAAGGCATACAGCAGTTTGGTTTAAATGAGGAACACCTAAAAGAGTAAGTGGTGATTAGCTAAAGAAATATTCTGTGTAATCTAAGTAATCTATCTGAGTCTATCCTAGATGCTGCAGGCTGTGCTTTATTATATAGTTTTAAATATCATGGCGTTTCACCTCGTAACTAGTTAGCTAGCTAAGCACAATTTTACACAGTTTTGTTTGACACAAAATCAAACTGTTCCAGTTTGTTTTTAGGCCAACACTGAGGCCCATGGCTGTTCCCAACCCTTCTATTACTGACACATATTGCAAAGCCCACAGTGAGAGCCCATAACCACCTGTTATATTAGAGTTGTTTTCTGTGCAGTAATATTAGAAGCAACCTAGAATGACATGCAATTTTTCTTGTGAAAATTGTATGTGCTTGTCTGTTTTAAATCTCCGTGGATAGGTGTTTGTGACAATATGAGGATATACAGGAGGGTGCTAAGGTTGCCATGGAAATCATTTTTTTCTGGCTGCATCAAATGTGAGTAGTAAATGTAGGCTAATGGCCAAGCATGTCTGCACAGATATTAGGGACATCTTGTACAATCTTTTGAAGGAATCTTTTTCTCAACCTTTGTTGCTTATATTGATTGCTAGAAACCTTCAGGTTTTTAAAAATGATTGTACCAATTTAAAGTGATGCTACACCTTAAATAAAATATTTATTAAATCGTTTCTGTAATGTTTCTGTCCACAAAAGGATAGTGGTCCCTAAGGATGCCTCTTATTTTCCCAATCGATTTGGCTCCTAAATTGTCGATGTGTATCTACCCTTCTACTTGTCCCTAAATCGTCCATCCTCCAAGCTCCAGAATATTCCTGAACTATACTGCTGCATTCTGTACAGTGGTTGCATTAGCAAGTGTCCTAAGGTATTAAGGTTACCAATTCTGGAAAGGCATAACCTATAAAACACCTATAACAGGCCCATTTTACATAATTAAAGGGGACCTATTATGCAAAACTCACTTTTTTTAGTGTTTTCAGTGCTACATTTGGTATCTGGAGTGTTGAAAAAAGACAAATGTTGAAATAAGACATTTCAGTCAGTTTCTTTTTGGCAGCATGTTTGTATACATTTGTTTCAGCAAGCTGTTCTGATTAATTCGACTTGTGACGACACATTGCACAAAGTTACCTCCCACCTGTGAATGTCTACACCCACTGCTTGAGAACATATGAGCCATTGTTTTTATCGCAAGAATTGTATCTGCTAGCTGAATCGAGGTATTGCCTTGAACCGAGGTAAATACTGCTCTGCACAAAGCAGCAGCATTGAAAATCAACCCCCAGGACAGAAGAGCTGAGTGGATTCATTTTATTTTTGACGGCAACATCCCAGCTACAGTTGGCTAAAAACGTTTTGTGTCTGCTTTTTGTGTGGCTACAATGCTGAACTCTCAGCAAAATTGTGACTAAAAGAGGGATCAGCCCCAACTTTATGTGGCAGAACTGCTGATAAGGGAAGTGTAAGTACCATCATTTATTTTCAATCGGTTATACTGACCGCAGAGGCGTGCCGTGAGGCATGTTGCTGGGTAGGCACTGAAATCCTGTCCGTACCCGCGGGTGAACCGCTAAATTTAATGTAGGCTACCATAACATCAATGGAATAACATCAATATTGTTGTTTACGGGTGGAGGGCGATCAGGAATTTGTAGCACTGCTCTGTTGTCGGCTGCACTTGCCGACAACTACAACTATTAGTTTGTTAGTTGAATGTCCGTAACGTGAGAGTAAAAACAGAGAATGGGTGTAAGGTGTTAAGCATGTTGTGTGCTAGTGAAAAATGCGTTTCACGTTCATCTGTAGCCGCTTTTACATATCGTAAAAAGCCGGGATTATTGCATCTTTATTCTGCCTCGTCGTTCTGTGTAAAAGGTACTGTTAACAGAGCGCAAGACAGGGGCCAATCAGAGCACACTGAGCTCATCAGGAGTGTGAGGCTTAAAGACATAGGTACTCAAACGGAGCAAGAGAGAGGGTGAAAAGACATGTACAGTATTAGAAAAGAAAAGTAAAATAATGTGTTTTTGGGACATTGGAGCATGTAAATCTATTCTAGTAGTAACAGTAACAGTGAAAATTTGCATATTATTTCCCCTTTTGTAACTACGGGAGCGCCTGCCCCTCCCACGGTCGAGCTCGCCGGTGTATTCATTAAGCCACCGGCCGCCCACGTTCCTAACGTACCCTGCCTCCCTGCACACCTGCCACCAATCCCCTCATCCACCCTCCTGAAGTAGCTATATAAGCGGGAGGGTGGATGAGGGGAATTGCCGGGCATTGTATGTTGTATGCGAATGCCTGCATCACTCGCTATTCTGCTGTGTTAATTCAAATTGCAACGCGCTCAGCGTTTCACGCTCTATCTGGTGTCAGCGTCTCCGTTCTTCTGGCCCTGCGTCTGCACTCCGGCCGTGCATTACACCTTTAATGTAAAATGGGCCTATAATGGGCATTTAATCACTAATCATCTCCAGAATTTAACATAAATCAGTTGAAATTAACTGATAACTCTTTTCTTAGATAAAATGGACAATAGGTAAGGTACGTTTTTGGAGGTTTCATAGTAGCCTACCTTTTATGTTACATAACAAATCGTCACATGCCCTGTCTCTCATAGACAACAACCTACAGCACACAGAAGATGTCGAAAAGTAACAACAATTTCTCATGAAAAGGCAAATGCATTACCCATGGCCTGATTTTTTTCTATTCACTTCAGTTAGTCAGTCTTCCAACACACACACACACACACACACACACACACACGTACCTGTCCCAAGATATAGGACACTGTAGTGCTCGTCGTTGACTGCCAGGACTATATCGGCCACGGTGTGTGTGATGTGGTCGTCTGTTGGCAGGTCGAGGGGCGCAACACCCACCGGCCTAATCACGTCCTCAATCTCCGAGTGGTAGCGCATCACGCCCAGGTTCTTGGTCGGATCTGGACCTCCAGTTGTGGAGTTCCTGTGGACGCACTGGAGACGGGGTGGAGATGTAACGTGTGACGCACAAAATGCCTTTGTATAACAATTTCACAACGACCTCTTCTTTCATACTGTAAATACAACAACAGTCTATTCCCAGCTCTCAAACCGACACTGACTCCATTGAGGCTTCATCATCTTTGCTGTTCCCACATCTCCTTAAATTCACTTAAAAGAATGAGTGTTTTATTTGTGTTTGATATGAAGTGGTCATGTCTGGGTGTGCTTACCATTCCGGGGCGATTGCCACTGAATGCAAGGCTGTAGCCCTTCAGCTTAGATGTGGAGAAAGCCTGGTCTATGTCTTCAATGGAGTAGGCACAGATGACGGTTCTGCCCCTGAACAAAGTAAGGAGGTAGTGAGCATGCAGCCACAATAAAGGTCCAATCCTCTCTTAATAGCGTCGTTGGCATGTTTTCTTCTAACAGGGAACATTCACAAAGACATTGACGTCACACCGGGGTGTTGTGTTCTAGAAAAAAGTGGTAAAAGGGTATTAATAGGCAATGACTAGCCACAATGAATCTGTATTTCCCTCCAAGCCCACAGTATTGTATTATATATATATATATATATTTAAAGACGTGGCAATGCAAAATGAGCATTACAAATTTCAAAAAGGACATGTTTGGGGTATTTTTTGGGATTGTTTTTGACATGGGTATTCATTGCCTATTGTTGCACCTACCATTATTTCCCAGAATGCAACACTCAGATGAGTGCCCGTCGCCATCTATTGAAATCACCACTCAGCTCAGCTGCCCACAACTGATTCATAATAATCTTTACCAATGGTAACGCATTTTTCATTGTCTGTAAAGCCATTAGCTGCCAGTGCAGTCACACTGTGTGCCGAGTGTAGAACAAGCAGGGCTGTTTGTGTAATTACTATTGAGTATTGGAAATGTCAGAAAACAGTCACAAATGAAGCCTTGTTTCACCTTGTATCACTAATGGATGGGAGGGCTAATGGGGTAAAACATGGCACCATGTGATTATCCAGCTCTATGGAGCACCGTGAAAGGTGCGCTCCAGCTCACCACGCATTGGCGAAGAGGCCATACATGACCCCGGCCCGCTTATCCTGAGCGGTCAAAACCACAGCTTGCTTGATTCTGTTGTACTGCTGCTGGGTGCTGCCCGCGCCGCACATCACCCTGGCCTTCAAGAAGGTGGTCCACGAGTCAGGCAACAGGGACTTAATGCCCCCCTCGTCCGCCTGGAAATAATGGAAGAATACAGTTATCTGTATTTGTGGAGAGGATACATTTTAAACAATTGCGATGAAAATTACTGTTCTTGAAGTTATATACAGTAGTTAATGTATTAGTAAAGGTATATGGATTAGTAAATCGTGGTGGTATAGTAGCAGTACATTATGGTAGCTTTAGTATAGCAATGCAAAAAACAGGGTTGATATGATATACAACATTGCTATTAAAGCACAAGAGAACTTTTGGTAAACCCTCGACTGTACACGCGGTCGTTGGGTAGAAATCGTTCACTGACCAGAACTGGGTCACCATTTTCTTTTGCAACTGACAACCATCGTTTCTCAAAAACAAACAGAGCATCATCTAAACTAACAGAATGCATTCGCAAGTTACTCCAGTTTGGAGAATCTTAATTCGTTACTTGTTTTGTGTGTGTGTGTGTGTGTGTGTGTGTGTGTGTGTGTGTGTGTGTGTGTGT
>JAODLI010046406.1:0-12500 GCA_027575585.1 Percopsis omiscomaycus
CACACACACACACACACACACACACACACACACACACACACACACACACACACACACACACACACACACACACCGATTCAGCTCTGCTCTAACATTAACCTTGAGCCAGTGGGTATTGTGAGAGCACAGCAGTTATTCATTCCCTCTTTCCCTCTTTCATTGCCGGCCTCCTCACCAACCTGCCCCGAGCGAGCGTACACTACGTCATATATTGTACCGTGCATGCAGGGCGGACACATGCGCACGCTCGTCTCGAACGCACGACGGCCCAAATTCAATATGAAGTCACGGACCTGTGCGCTCGCACAAACATGTGCACGCACATGCAAAGCAAGCGCACAGGCGCACGAGTCATAAAAAAGTCGTTTATCGGCAGTCTGCATCGCTTCTCGGCCCACGCGCGCTGACTCCCCTGCCCAGCTTCCTGAACACAAAAACCCACACAGTCATTTTTCTATTAAATTACAACGCGCCATTTTAGTTCCTCTTTTTCTCTCTCTCGGTCCAGTGAAGGTGTCAGAGTTCAGCATTTACTCACACCTACATCTGTTTAACAGAAGTACCATGGACTCGCTGCGCTAATGATCTATCCTAGTGTGTTTTGCAGTTTCGCTTTCTATCATTTTTAGAAATGGTGACTGGATTTAATCTTATTAAAAATCATTTAAGCTTTAGAAAATAAGGTGGTATATTCATTATTTAAGGAATCTTGAAACAAAGGACCCTAAAGTCATTGAGTCATTATTTCACCCAAACTAACTGAAAACAACAATAAAGTTATTATTATATACACATTTTGCAGTGGGTAATGGAGACTAATGTGAATAGAAGTTATCTAAATGGAAAAAAGTGCTGTTATTTGGAAAAAGGCTTTTTTAGAGAGAGTGTAATATAAGTGTAATAGAATTACAATGCTTTTTAATGGCAAAGATACGGTGGCCGTAGGCGGGCTTTTTCATACCAGGTTGGCAGAGCTGAGTAAATTGAACTTATCTTTATTGTCGATTTAACTCTTAAGCTAGCTATATCGCATACTGCATTGATATTCAGGCAGAATTTCAACTGTAACATAGACTGGGGGGAGGTGACATGTATCTAGACCTTGACCTAACATTAACTAGCGAAATCCTCTCTTTGTGTTGTGAATACAGTTGTGTTGTGAATACAGTTGTGTTGTGGCTATTTGCAGCAGCATGTCTCTTTTTTTTGCGTGCATTGACAATGTGACACTTTATCAAATCAAAATTTGCATGTGCTGTAGACTATATCTTTTTGTGTTCTCTGTGTTTGCAAGCATTTTCCCAATTTGCAAGACGTTTGCGTGCATTTGCGAGTCTTAATTTGGAAGTGTAGTGGCCTCTCTCAGCCACCGTACAAAGACCACAGCAAACTGGAATTAAGCAATAACACAATAACAACATTCAACCAACTGACTATAGATGTGCTATGTTTCACCTTAATTTGTTTGCTGGACAGAAGTCAGACAGAAGACAGAAGATGTTGCAATGAAGTAGCCTACAGTATATACTACTAAAGTCAAACCCTTCAAAGTAATATGTTATTCTTGTATTATATATCCAATAGCAGTACAGCTTAGGCTAATTGCCCATTTCAAATGGAGAACCGTGCATTTCCTCGGTCACAGCCCAGCATAGATAAACAATTAAAGTTATATTATCAAAGTAAACAAATGTGGTACATTTTATCAAGTCCTAAAGTGAGAGAATGCACGATATGGGACAATGCTATTTTATATGTCAATGAGTTGAGATTGTATAACGAAGATACTTTATTTTATTTGTGATATTCGCATTACACATCTCTATAGCAGAAATCATTGCTCGTATGGCTATGGTTCATAACTGTATGATCGAGTTTTACCCGATAACATTTAAACAGATATTTCTCAACACGAGTGGTTTATGACCCATAACCCCTGATAGTTTTACACAAATGCAGTAATACTGAATCATACAGATAAAAACTTTAAACAGTAAACAGTAATAATTCATAAAAAAGGGTTACCGGTATTTGAACATCTTGAAATTATCTCAAGACCGCCCGACCCCTTCTCCTACAGGTGGGAGACCCACCCACACCCTCCCTTCACAGCCAGTGCTCTCTACAAGGCAATCTATACAGAGAAGGATCCCACATGAGCATGACTCACTATGCGTCTCTGGGCTGGCGTGGAGCTGCAGGTACTGCATGTCTTTGCTGTGTAGCTGTGAGTTGAGCTTCTGCAGGGAGCTGTCTCTCTGTCTCAGGGCTGACTCCAGGTTCACAATGCGCTCCACCTGTTTCTCCACCAGGCTGGTCTGAAAAACACCACACACGCACAGTCTCACAAACAGCTCAGCAAAAGATTATGGGCAAAAGGTCAATGAGGCACATGAGTGGCGGGATCTAAAATATGAATTGTCATTTCCCCGCAGAGAAAACTCTGGGTGACACTGAAACCGGGTGACTCTTTAGAAGCTAGCCGTCTCACTTTGGCACGTCATCCGATCTCTTAATCAGTTGGACCACATCAAAGTGCTGAGGCTGCTTGGCGTTGGCCGCTCGATGGACTTCACGCTCATTTGCGATGGTTCATTATCACAGAGGGGAGCTGGCAGGGGCCGGCCAGACAATCTGTTCACCTACGCTGCACTTGCATTTGCTTTCACCTGGGATTAATTGAAGAGATTTGTTCAACTGTCCTTTTAAACAAAAGTGACAATCTGACAAATTGATCGACTGGGCATAATAAGGCAAGGACAATATTTATTTTACAGGTGAAAAACATTAGGCAAGTGTAGTGTTTTATGGATTTTGCCCTTGTAATGAGGCAGAACTTTGCCCTAATATATAATGAAAGATGATTCTGTGGGACTGTTGATGTTACCCTTATCTGGCTCATAAATGGAACTACAGTCCCCAAAGATCTTTTAAAAATATAGCCAAAAGTTGCAAAAGGCACATTTTGTCCTAGAGGGAACAAAACGACTGCAGAACCACAGCTATTCTAAGCACTTTTTGTTCAATCTGTTCAATCTTTTCCGCCGTTCGGCTAAAATGCTGTTAAAGACAGAACTATTGAGTTGAAGGATTGTTTATTCATTCTAAGAGGTAATACAGAAAATATGGGGGTGTACTTTTTTCAAATCAGTCATCTACACTACAGTAGAGGTAATAATCTGGTTTGGATCATATTGTATACTGGTGGCACAAAGACACACACTTTACACTTTTTAAACACTAGGAACACTAGGAACACTAGGAACACTAGTCATGTGTATACCACGAGCCCCATGCTAATGCTAAGTGTTGTCAATGGGGTCAATACATGGTGTGGGGTCACTGTACATGGTGTGGTGTACTGGTTCTGACCATCTTGTCCAGGTCTCGCTGGACATTGCTCTTCTCCATGTGAATCTTCTCGTAGGCCTGGATGACATCCTCCAACTGCTCCTCTCGCTCCTTCCTCTTCTGCAGCTGAGAGGGGAAGACAGAGTGACAGACGGAGTTTTGTTGCTTTTTTTTTTCTTCAAACAATATTAAAAACTCCTATTGTGAAGTCATCGAATGCGTCTCTTAAGAAAAGAAAGTGGTTTCACAACCATCCGAATGTAGGTCGCAGTAATACAGACACATCAACAGAAACACACCACAATGTCCCCAATTACATCCGACCGAGAGAGAGACAGAGAGAGACATCTATCTCTCACATCTCTCACACATCTCTCACACATTTCACTAGTGAGTGAAAGTCGCACACAACATGATAATCCAGCAAGACAAAGGGAAGAGTTTACAAACGCACTCAGGCCGCCAGGGGATGAGATGACACATGAGACAGAATCCGATTCTAATGAGGAACGCCGCTTCAGAAGATAACAGGATAGCGGGGAAATGAAAAGGAAAAATGAAAGGGAATGAAGAGAGAGAGAGAGAGAGAGAGAGAGAGAGAGAGAGAGAGAGAGAGAGAGATGGCAGCAAGGACAAAGAAGAGACGCGCCAGCGCTGGGTGCTTGGGCGTCGAGGCCTATCGAGGGTGGCTATGGAAACACGCAGAAATCATCTCCAAGGTGAAGATGGCTTGTCAGCAACATCGTGACTAAACAGCAGTGGAACAGCCAGGCTACTGTTAGCAGAGCCCCCCGCCCCCCAATACAAGGGTCCCTAAAGAAAAAAAAAGATCTGAGCTGGGGGTGCTTCTTATATTTTGTTTTAAAGGGCCACTTTGGACTATAAAGGTGACCGCATGTATTATTTATGAGAAGCTTGGCAAGAATTTATTTTGTTCTAAAATCATAATATTTTTTGTGAGTGTTTTTCAAACACTTACATAAAACTGGTGGACTTGAGATGACTTGATAATGTGGGAGTAGCTGGGCAACAGAATAATGTTACAGAGGGCTTCTAAATATGATCACTCACACTAATTGTGCCATTTAAATCTAAATTATATAGTAATTATTTCTCTCAAAAAGGACAGACCCTGCTGTTTGTCCATTTTTGACTTGACACTGACATACCAGCAGTTATGCTTTATTTATGTGATGCTAGTCTGTCTCCATATAGTCTAGGATGGGTCTCCTATAAATTCCTCCCTCTGTCTTTCTCTCCAGTTCTTCTTCTTTCACTCCGTCTCTGCTGCTACCAGGCTGCGCCTCACGAGTATATTCACAGCTGTGTCCTTGAATTCCTCCTTTCTGTCCCCCTCAAATAGGTTAGTGGTCAGAGGAATGACAAGTCAAAACACGTTCTCTTCTCTCAAAATGAACAGAACGCAGATTAACATTGAGACACACACATCTGTGACACACATTGGGCAACAAGATGCTGGGTAAAACTAGGGGCGGACATGCACAGCAGAATTTTACCCAGTTTTACTCCAATTTATTCTGGTCCACCAAAACAGAAACGCCTCTCGTGTGTTTATTGGATGCTTTCTCTAAAAAGCCCCCCATTTTAGTTTTGGATCCTATTTAGTTCTGCATTTCTGTTAGCTGGTGTCCACAAGCTCTCATCACATCCCCTAGTCCCTCTTTCCCCTTCTCCTACTTTCTCCCATATATTTCCCCTCTTTCGCCCTTTCTTTGTTCTTCTCTGTCTATCTTCCCACCGCCAGTGTGCTCTCACCTCGTGGGTCAGGGCGTTCACTCTCTGCTGCAGGTTGCCGTTCTCTGACTGCAGCAGTGCCGTCTCCTTGCTCTCAAAGGAGCAGTAGTTGCTGTCCTCGCCGAACTCGCTGATCACAGGGAACTGGAGCAACAGGAGCACAGTGGAGGCATGGTTATAAATGATACTTGAGTGAAGAACTCAAAACACATACAGACCGGGTTACGCAAAATGATTTCTGTAGGCTCGCAAGATGGTTTTTAAATAATATTTCGTTTTTTATGAATTGATTATTGCATTCATTTATTTTAGTACTATTACTATATTTGTAATTAATAATTAATAATTAAATGTATCATTATTTTAGTATTATAGTATTTTATTATCTTTGACGAATCTGACAAATCGCCCGACACAAACCTTACCCTTCATAAGTAAAATCACAAGGAAAGTTGTCTTCCACACACTTTTTACACAATTTCTTATAGTCTCAAATGGTTGCTTGACAACTTCCAATCAGGATAGCACTGAAACCGCTCTTTTAGCTACTATGCAACAAATAGCTGGAATTTGCGACTTACTCCAACACGGACTATTTTTAAATCCAGACTAAAAACATATAACATATTTTTATGTGAAGCACATCGAGTCTGCCTCGTTTATGAAATGTGCTACATAAATAAAGTGCCTTGCCTTGGTAAAATGTTTAGTTTTTTGAGTCATTAGATTGGCTAGACTATATTTGTGTAGCAAAAATACAATTCCATTGCTTCCTACTTTTGAGGATCAGGGGTCAAAAAGTATGAAAATTAGACCTGAAACACATGAAACACTGTATACTTGAATACTTTCCATGGTTGAGATTATCTTGACAACCTCTTATTGTCCTGATACTGTAAACCCCCGGCTGCATGGCACCGCTAGCTGCTTAACAAAAAAGACTGTGGCTAATTGGGATCTAATTATTATCTATCTACTATTATCTAATTACTGTTCCGTAACCTCTTTACACTAACATGCGAATTCTCTTGGTTTTCTCTTAATTAGGATTCCTCATCGCTACTAGATGAACTGATGTGATGTATTTAAGTGAAGCCAAATGACAGTAAAGGGAAGAAATAATTTTACATAATTGTATTTTTATGAAAGACAAAGATGTGTAGAAAAAAAAGAGTGTTGAGTATTGAAAACTGTGACAATATGAATGTGTTTGGTTTCCATGTGGAATATAGGCCCGTGCTGTCCTTTGAGACCTCATATGATTGATCGTTATTAACTTAACTAAAAATGAGCGACCACGCTGAAATTCCACGATATTAATAAATGTATTTTTATTTTTTATTTTTTTATAGTATAGTATACTCACAGTGACTACGATTTGCAGAGAAGATGATTAGATAATGCAGCTGTACAATACCGTATCTAAAGGATAAACCAACCTTTTTTCCCTTTAGAGAAACACCTCCTTATTACTGAGCCAGGATTAGCT
The DNA here is from genome assembly GCA_027575585.1 of Percopsis omiscomaycus. Lineage (NCBI taxonomy): Eukaryota > Metazoa > Chordata > Actinopteri > Percopsiformes > Percopsidae > Percopsis > Percopsis omiscomaycus. The sequence goes on from JAODLI010046406.1 coordinate 6,596, forward strand.
GTGCATGTTTACACAAGTGGCAAATCTCCCTTGGTGCTGTGGGGGTTACAATTATCACACTGCCAAGCATCAGGCATCAGAAACTTATAGCACATTTTGACTTACTTGACTTCACGTCCAAACCAGGTACCAATTAAATATGCTTTCAATTGAGGGATGCTCCTAGGAAATGGTTAAAATGTCTTAATGTTTTCATGCTGAATAACACGATTGTGAACTTTCACCATTTCTGTTTACAGTAAAACTCGTACCATGTGTGGGTGTGCGCACGTGTATGTGTGTTAAAAGATTTAGAATAAAGTGAAGGATTCTGCAGCAATAAAGCCAGGATCAAAACATCTTGTGTGGGAATATGTCAGAAACACCTTTTCTACTGAAGATAAAAACAGAGCCCCTTGTAATGTTGAAAATCTAGTAGTTCGTCTAGTAGTTGTACCGTTAGTATTGCATTGAGCAGCTCACAAAATGGCCCACATTACATTTACATAGGCAACTATAAACCTGCCCGCCTGGGAACGAATTCTCATCTTAAACCTCAATTGACACTGCTGCTGGATAAACGCACACATGTTGTTGCATTAACACATCGGAGTAGCGGAAGGGGAAAGTCAAAATGGGGCAATCTAGAGACCTAATGGGACCTGATTATATTAACCTATTTTCTATCCAATCTCACCCCCAATTGACACTCTCTATTACCGTCGCTCTTTATCTGTCTGTGTCTCTGTCTGCCTGTCGCCCACCTGTCCCTTAGGTGACATCAGTGCCTCACGCTGCCAGTTGGCCGGGTATGGTTATCTTCCTCGCTCCTCCTCCTCAGTTTCAGCATAGTTCCCACACCACAGCAGAAGAGACCAGCACTGCATGACTGTTGTAAAATGTGTATTTTCCCTAACCTGATGAACTTTTGTTTCAGATTGGATGAATAGCACTTGCAGACAGTTTAGGCCCTTTTCCAAATACTTTTAATAAGGCCTGAGTACTCCCAACTTAAAAAACTTTTAAGGCTGAACATTGCAACATCAGTCACATAAAAACATAAAGCAGACTCACAAACCTGCCAGACTCTGAAGTATACAGTATAAGTCACCATTGGCCCTGACACTCCTTTTTCTGTGTTTAAAAGCATATAAACATGACTAGTATGGGCCTGGTTTGGTGTGGAGCGGAGAGAAAGCTTTAAGGATGATGGTTCTGACAGAAGGCTCACACAGATGGGATTTGCGGAGGCTTGTTGCATTAAGCACACAGAATATACAGTGCACACAGAGCAGGACAAATCCTTACGCCTTTGCAACTTCTGTGAGTGTGTGTGTGTATGCGCGTGTGTGCCCATGGGCATCTGAGTAGTACAGTAAGTGGTTTTTCGAGTGTGTAGAAGTGTTGCGTTACCTTACTGCCAGACCAACAAATGCCTCTGTGGAGCGGGCAATGGAGCCTGCTTAAGTCTCTTTTGTCTGTGAATGTCCTGCTCTGTTCTCTGCTATCTAATAAAGACATATTAAGAAATAAACATCTACCCAGGCTGAGCTAACATCACAAGAGAGCCCTTACAAAGTCTGTCCAAATAAACTAGCTTTCCAGTAAACATATTTCCTAATAATTTTACGCACAGTGTTTGGAACCAAGGCAATGTTGTCAGTATTAATCTAAACGACTTAATGAATATTGTATTGAATACTGTATTTCTTTAAATCCACACAAGCGATGTACATGAAAGAATACAATTATTTCAGTGTCCAATAAATCCTGAAAAGCAATTTTCTGGAGCTAAATAACATTTACACCATTGGGAAAGGTTTAATCTAATTAGCCTTCCAGTTGCTCCAGGACATTGCGGCTATTAGTTCAACTAGAGTGATAGTGGTTAGAAAAATGTTGTTTTCCTTCATACAGTACAGTACGTTCCCTGAAGTCTCCAGCTAGAGAAAGAATGTATGTTAACATACCTAATTCTACTACCCCTATTGAAGTTTTGTATCCTTTTGGTGGTTATCAATATTGGGGTCAGTATTAAGAGATACTTTACACATAAATCATTGGAGGGGTTGAACTAAAGATTACTACTATTATTATTGTAGTTATTAACCATTTTCTTTAGGGGTCATGGCCAAAAGTATAGCTGCTTTGCATCTCTTTAACACCATACACCTTGGGTACTGTTCACATTTGATACCGGTACCGGTGCCTAACGGTACCTTTTTCTGGATCTTTACTCTCTCTGTAATAACAAAAAATTCCAAGAGAGTCCAAACTTGCATTTCGCATCACAAATATTACAGCTAACATTGTCTGTGTAGGCCTAAGCTGCCACCAAAACCTTCTCACCTTAATCTCGTAGATCTTGAGCTTCCGCTTGATGCTGCAGTTCTCTCTCTCGAGGCTGGCCAGCCGGGTCTTGATGTCCTGATAGGCGGTGATGAGGGCGAAGTGGGAGGCTGAGTATACATCATCGGGGGAGAGCGGCGAGGAGCGCCAGGCCATGCTGCCGCAGCCATCTTCCTTCAGGGCGCCTGCCTCTCCGCCCCCTCCCAGCAAGCCCAGCTCCCCACCGCTGAACAGAGACTCCATCAGTCAGAGCCTCAACCTGCAGGGAGACACAACGAGAGACGTGAATGAACAACTGAATTGTTTCCTTCTATGAAATGTGTCTCAAAAGCCCAAAACCTGCTCGATGAAATTAAAGAGTGAGAAAATGAACCATCACATACTGTATGTTTTTGACAACGCAACATGGTACAACATGTTGCTCAGCGTGGCAGAAATCATAGCACTAAAAAATACATGGCCTTTGCCTCCCGCTGGAAACAACAACACCAATACTATATCACGATGTTGGAAGACACAGGCGAATGCAGCGGCATGCAAAAAAAACATATAAACAAAGCAGTTTTCGGCGACAGAGTAGCGAAAGCGCTGGCACAGACGGTGTAAAATATTCAAAAGCAATAAGGTGAACAGATACGCGAGTGGAGAACACTGTGATTTAAAGAATAGCCTTTGTGGTTGGATTCAGCTTTACAAAAACGTTGTTGCTTTGGTTTGAAACTCTGAGAGGGTATGCCTGCCTCCACTAAATGGCACTCTTATCTATTCCCCCCTTACAGGGCTATACGCTCATGCTGTCCTCTACCCCTTACCTTACACTTCTATGGACAGTTGTGTTTCACAATATAAACACTTAGCTGAGGAGTGTGTACCTTTCATTTAGCCCGAATTCAAGGTTCAGATTCTGAATTACTGGATGGATGATTTCTTTATTTATCTCACGAAATGTAGCATCCCATAACTGCCATGGTTCATGCTTTGTTGTTCCATTTCACAGTACTCTAAAGGATGTGAAAGGACACAGGAGACTCAACATGCTGTTCTCGAGCTAAAAAAAACCAAGGTGCGGTTAAGCGTAGGCCCACTGGCTGTGCTGGTGTGTTAGCTGACCATGCTAAGACACAATGCAACGGCCTTGGCCTCTCTGCGCCCACTCCATGACTCCGCGCTGTCATGAATGATAAATATCACCAGTGATATCGCCCCCCTTTTGTTTATGAAAGCTATTAAAGGCTTCTGGACATGAACGTCACACTGGTGCAAAGGCACAGCAGCAGCGATACCGACAGATGTGTTCGCATGAAGGCCGCTAAAGGAATTAAGGCGTTACACAAGACCTAGCTGATCTGATGTACACAGTGGAATGGATGCCTGCTTGGTCCCAGCATTGCCTTGTGAGTCAGCCAGTGCCTACTGAGCTATTTTCATCTTCTCCTCGCTCCCTCCGTGGTTTTTTTCCTGGTGTAGAAAGGGGAATAAAAAATAAATAAATCTCTGGATCTTTTCCTAGCTGGTCTACAGGGTTTGCTGGTTTACACACACACACACACACGCACACACACACACACACACACACACACACACACACACACTCTTGTGGACAAAGCGCTGATCAAACAGAACGCATACACAGAGCAGGACTGAATCACCTGCCTCAAAATCATTTGTTTACATAAGGGTGTGTTAGGTCTATCTGTTGACGTTGCATTGACATCACACATAAATGTATGTACTGCAGCTTCTTCTATCTGACGCCTGTAGTCTGTACTGTGTCTGAATGCCATATATAATCTACCTCAAATATGCCATAAGAAACATAACCTGCTCTCCAAGCAGAGTAGCGATCTTCTTGGGCTGCACACGTAATGTATTTGTGTGGATGCATATGTACTGGAGACAGTATATGTACCACTCCCCAATATATTCCTGAGGTTGACGGTGATGCATCGGCTGCAGTGGCTAACAGGACCGCTGAGAAGAAAGCGCTCCATAATGATTTCATGAAATACATCTATTAAGTACATATATTGCCACACCGCTAACAATAATCCCCATCTAAATCATCACTGGTCGCCACAGCAAACACGCTTACAGGGCAAATGCATTCATGTCCAGTTTTATGGCCCGCAGGTTAGAGAAAGCAAAACGGCCGCTGATCAATAGCTGTAGTTTGACCTTAGACTGGCAAATATGAAGCACGGGGACACAGGAGCATCCATCTTGTCTGTGCTCTGCCCGCTGGCAGCGCAGAGATTAGGCATTTATCAAACTCTCTCTGCCACACAGACAAACCACAAATGCACATAAACAAGTTCACATAAAGATATGCACACAGACAATGATAAACATACAGATATGCATGCAGGTCGCACATACATACACACACACACACACACACACACACACACACAAGCAAGCAGATGCAAACACACAAACACACACACACACACACTTTGCCTACTAAGCACTCTTTCCACTCTTTCCACTCTCTCTCTCGCTCTCTCTCTCTCTCTCGCTCATCCACTCAAAATATCCACCTCCCTTTACAGCCCCCACCAACAATTCAGTCTCTCAGACCCGGGGATTCATTTGCCCAGGGTTTTGGTCCCCATTGGTGTGTGGATACAAAAGCAGCTGCCTCTTCCACATATAACTGCTCTGTGCTTCATTATAGATATTATCACAGGAAGTCATACATTACCTGTGGCCTAGATGGCATACACTATCCCAGTGCGAGCCAGCTCTCTTCCTCTGCCTGTGCCTGCTATTCCCCCCACCCGCTGTCTCCCCCTCCCCTGTTCTCCGGATAATCATATCTGTGGTTATTTGTACCATAAAATCCCTCAGTATGGTCCCTGTTTGTACCAGTTTAAAAAATGACCAGTTTTCATGCTAACTAATTTTCTTACTAGTCTACTGGTTTGTTTACTAAAACTGTTGCTCCAGAAAGAGAGTAGCTTTAAAAATGGATGCACGTCTCTGAAGTGAAGGTGCACTTGATTTCCTGCGGCATTTTTTAAGATAAAGCATCCCAAATCCGCAGCAGGGTATGTTAAATAGCGGAAACAACACTTGAAAGAAAAGTTAAATGGAACACTGTTAATGTTATTGGTAACATAATCAAATCCTATTAGGCCCAGAAATGGTGCAGTTTGTGATTACAACAAATCGTATTTTTGGGATGCTGTGGGGATTACAGTTACATAATGCTGACCTCTTTCTGCCTGCCAGTTATCTAACAGTGAGCTACAGTAGGCTTTAGCTATCTCACCATACAGATGTTCATATTGATAAATCAACCAAGTCAATATGTTTATTTTTGTTATTATTGAAGCCATAACTGTATATGTTTAGGACATTCATTTCATTACAGTTATTAGCAGAAGAATACTCTCCCCCATCGCCAAATTCAAGGTTCAGAAGCCATTACTCTCCTTGTCCTATATTTTCCATCACTGAATAGATGAATGCTGTGTGTATCACTGGAAATGTAGCATTCCATAACTGTCATGCTTCATGCATTGCTGTTCCATTTCACAGTATTTTAAAGGATGTGAAACGACAGAGGAGGCTCAAT
>JAODLI010046416.1:0-17066 GCA_027575585.1 Percopsis omiscomaycus
CGGGATATATATCGTATATCGATATTCAATCTAAATATATCGGGATATGACTTTTGGTCCATATCGCCCAGCCCTACCCACAACCTTCTGGCTGGGAGTCTAACACGTAGACCACTAACGTTAGACTATCCTGCCCCCATACTATGGGATAGTGCTGTCAATAAAACAAAATAAAAAGTTACAATTCTTTTTTTGTTGTTGCCACATGTCAAGTTACTACAGCAAACCTTCTTGCTAGGGCACGTATGGAGATGTGCCTTCCTGGAGGAGCTGGACTGTCTGTGCAACCTGAATGGGCTGCAGGTACCGCCTCGTACTAACGTTACCAAGACACTAACAAAACGCAAAACTAGAGAAGAATCGTTCAGGAAGGATATGGAGAGAGCAGTTGTCTGTGGCCACGACCTGCAAAACAATTCCCTTTTTAGGGGTTGTATTCCTAGTAACGCCTCTCCAGTGCACCTGTTGTCACTTTCATTTGCACGAAAACAGGTGATATTGATTCACAATCGCTTATGCTTCCTAACTGGACAGACTGATATCCGGGGGGGGAGGGGGTGACAACTTAAAAACCAACAACGTACATACGCATCGGAACTAATACTTACATCAAAACAGTTCTTTCCATGTAGACTAAAAAGTTCCAAACGTCATAATCTTCAAAATAAAACATTATTTACAGAGAAACACAGCAAGCCTCTCATCTTTAATAAACTAAAAAGCCTAATCACGAAAAAAAAACGACACACCTAACCCAGCACGTGAGAAGACATCCCGCAAACGCCACGGACGCCTCATTTTATGATAGCAAATGAAATAAAGTTAAATGCAAAAAATAACAACGTAACTATGGTTATACAAAATGAAAAGGAGGGAGAAAGTCGTGGGATTTAAATAAAATCACAACGCTACATTAAACTGGAGTAGAAACGCAGAAATGAAACAGATACACAAACTTTCGTTTCCTGATAAGTACCTACTGTAACCGCGCAGTTATCATTTATGTCCTAGACTCGCGGCGTCTATGGTCAAGGGCCGTTTCCTACAGATTGACGGTCTCCAGACGAAGATCCGGTAGAGTTAACGTTACCTACAGTTACCATACATTCAAGGACTAGGCTAAACATATAGAATCCTTTGCTGCAAGTCTCATCGTAACGTAGCCTACTTCTTCTGTATCACTTGGTTAAGCTGACTGCTGCTCATCTCTCTTGCGGAGGTTAATATGAGCAGTCATTGCAGCTCTGATTGGTACATCTCGAAAGATGGGCGTGTCTCTAAAATACCAGGGTGAAATGAGAAAGGGTGCTAGGGGCGTAGCCAGACTTTTTCCACAATTGGGGAGCATAGATGGGGAGCAGCTAGGTCCAGTCATTTTATTGGGGTGGCAGCAGGGGCTGCTTTAGCCCCCCCCAAAAAATATGCTACAGCCCCCACAAATAAACGTGCCTGGTTAGTGTAAAGTTTAGAATAGTTTTTCCCCACTTTTTCACTGGTGTTACTTAGCCTACCTGTGCCACTGATTTGACACTGAAACCATATGCATTGCATTTAGACAGGTAGGGTATTTCATTTTAGACAGTAGGCCTATTTCAATTTTAAGATGACAATTTGCACAAGAATGTCAACTTAAAAATTAACGTGTGCCCCCAGAATTTATCTCTGCCCTGATTAAATTAACAGATACACTATAAATATTTGAAACTTATTTTACACATTTGCTGTTTAGACCCTTAATAAAACATTAAACCAGTTGCATACAGTATATAAGCATATACTAATGCATATATTAATGCATGAATAATGCTTACTTAACGCACAATAACGGCACTGATTTGTTTGCGGTCATGTGATAATATGCTATAAATCAACATCTTATGACTTATTGATACTTTCTTTTGATAAGTCTTGGTGGTTGGTGGGAGTTGAATAGCACCAGGTGAGCCTTGACAGTTAAACAAGAGATCTGTCATCCAGTGTCAGCCTTTGCACCAGATTTACGTTCTGCCATGTTCCAAAGACGTACATTATCCTGCCATCGCTGAGGTCCTTCATTGCCACATAACTACTTTGTGCTTGTTGCCATGTAGACTTATCTGAACAAAATACTCCTACATCCCATCAAATTCTTATACACTACTTCTTGATAATTATAGCTAATAGTGAGTTTCAAGTCATGACACAATATATTTACTAATAATTAGCTAAGTATGATAAGGCCCCATTGTATTCGCCTTGCTTCCCCCTAGAAGTACTGACCCCACAGCTTCGGCCTTCCCGGATGAACCTGGCGGGAGACAAATAGTCTACACCAAGATAACATCAGCCGACACAGCAGGAGAGGCGACAAGTCTGCTTGGTGAATACTAGCATAGCTGCTTCTGAAAGAGAACGGAAGGATTAAGTTGTTTAATTCCTTAATAAATCATTAAAATACATCCAAATAACACATTATACCTTCATGGTAATAATTTATAATTTGGGTATTTTAAGACAGAAAATTTAGTGATTCAGGGGTTCATTCCACACCTTAATTTATGTTTCATGCATCCAAAAAAAACCTCTTAAAGATAGCCTAATTAGAATCTAATCCTTTGATCCGGTTGGGTTCTACTGTTAAACCGATAAAAGCAACCTTTGAAATGTAAAAGCCGGTTTAAGGCGCAAAACACGCAGGGGACTAGTTATCGTCCGTCCCCTTTGAAGCCAACCCGTGTAGTCAGTGTTGTCATAGGCGTAGGAGCCATTAGCCTATCAGTCGGGGGGGGCACGACCCCCTCACACTTCAAAATCTGGCATTTGTCCCCCCTACACACACACAGTTTTTATCTGAATGTTATCTTTCGGTGGATTCAGGTGACTTGCATTCTTAACAGTGGCCAGCAGGTATAGTTCTGTGCAGTAAAGTTTACTACACTCCCCGACGCTGTGTTTTAGCCTATCACGTCCGTGTTGAACACGTAGCTAGAGGTAGTCTACTCGCGACAGGCGGTTTCACATTTTGTAATTGTTGGTGGTCTGACAGAGCCTTTATTGTAACTGTTGTATCTTGAAGCAGTTTGCATAAAGCTTAGCTGGTTCTCTCTTCCCTACCCTCCAAGGTGGACCCCACCCTCTCACCCCACTTTTCATAGCCTATGCTTCAAACCCCATGGTTATTGTAATTTAAAGTGTTACTTCACCCCCAGTTCTGAGCCAAACTCCACCTACTGTACATTTTTTTTAAATAGGTGGTGGCTGAGAGGGGGGTAACATTAACATTAACATTTCATGAAATAGATATGTAGGCCTACCAACCAGTTGAATCTACATGATTTTCAACCCATAACCATTTAAAAAAATATTTAATATTTAAAATATTTAATTTTGTCTATATTAACACCAGCAGTGGTGTGTTTAATCACAGCTCAGTCCTATCATTTAGTCAGTCCCTTTTAGAGCCAATCCATGTAGAGCAGTCAGTGTTATTATTTAAACAACAAGTGAAGTGGAAGATACAATAACAGAAGATTATGAATGAGTATCATTTTGGTTTGATTATTTCCTTGTTATTATCATGCTGTGCTGCACATCATATTTTCTATCATGTGCTTTATTTAATCAACATAACAATGAAGTGTATCAAAGTATACTGTGTCTCGGTTGGTTGTAGGCAATTTTCTGTGTGAAGCTGCCACCGTGTGTGTAGGGGAAATTCAGGATATAGCAGAGCAAGATATTACAATACAAAGGTCACCAAAATATATCGCTAAAAACTGTGAAGGAAATGCTGCCTATAAAAAAACTTCCAGGCCAGAGTACAAGCAAGTAAGTATGTTATTTGTAGAAAGACAGCAGATACAGCAGTTTATGTTTTGGTTAGCCTGCTTCCCTAGGAGACAGAACATTTTACTTCTGATAAGCATTCAGTGTACCCACATGACCTTGGTCTAACCTTATTGTTGGTCTTTTTCCATCACAACACAATTATAACAGGGATACTATTTTATCCCTAATATATTAGATGAAATTACACAGGTACATTTATTCATACTGTACTCTATACATTTATTCATACTGTACTCTATACAGTATTTATTCATACTGTATAGAGTACAGAGCCAAAGTCATGCCTTCACTTCTGGGCTAGTATCTCATTAGCCCCTGTTTCTTTGCAAAGTTTCGAAAGAGTTTAGATGAGTGGGTTAGGGCTACTGGCAGATATGCAGTGTTAGACACTCAACAAGTGTTTTGTCCCTTATTAAGCAAAGGGGCTGCTAAGGGCCAAGGGTGTCAAATCTGTGCACATTCCTGGCAATAGCTCACCAGTCACAGCAGGAGAATTGTAGTGTCTAATGTGTCACCCCATTGACATGTTCAAACTATCACCCTCAGTAGTCGATGGGGAGAGTGGGGGAATGGAGAGCAGCAACAAAGGCGTTATATGGGCAGTAGTGGTGAATACATTTACAGCATTTAGCAGACGCTTTTATCCAAAGCAAACTTACAATTAGTAAATTTGTCAACAGTTAACCACCAGTTTTTGCAAGCAAATAACTTTCTCACAGAATAAGTGCAGCATCATGTAACAAGGTTACTTCACTTATGCATTTGTAGAACATTACTCGAAAGTTAAGTTCGCTTCTCAAACAGTAAATAATTGCAATAATCGAAAGTTATCATTCACTCTTCAAACAGTCAATAATTGCTAACTACCTAGCCTAAATTCCAGCAAAGTGCTTAATATTCTAAGGGCTGATCTAACAGAGTAGAAAGAAGGACATTTATTTAATTTATTATTAGGGACCTACATTGAGCCTGGTCTCACAGGTGTCATATCAAACCTGTTAAAAACAATTAGCTCATTAGCATGGCCCTTTCTCTCCATAGCTGGCTGTATTCAGTAAACATTTACATTTCACACCTCCGTGGCACCTGTGAAGAATAATATGACCACAATTAGTGGTCCTTGACAATAATCTGTGTCAAATCTTACAAATTGTATTCTCACCCGTGTTAATTTACAGTAATGCCACAACTGCCTATATCAGACCACTGTCAGATCATACTAAATAAAAAAATTATAAAAAAACAGACAACTCCTCCAATATCCAAAGCTAGTTTACCCCCTTCCTACCAAATTCACCTGGAGGAAAGACGGTCCTTTCAGGCAGCGATCAACAGTCTACACATTTAGAACATGATATACAGTTTTATCTTCAACAAATTCTGAGAAAATAAGACACATTGATTTAGCAACAAAAAAATTTAAGACATTTTGTGTGGGTGAGTGGGTTTCCATTGTTTGCTTGATGTGTTTCTGGGACCATTCAATGTATAACTAACCCTCACACTACAACCTTGAGGGACCTGAGATGGCCTAAACCAGGCTAATGAGGCGAGAGCCCTCCCCTCATTCCCCTTCAGAGTTTCTCTCTTTAAAAATCCTGTGCCAGTGCTGCTAGGGTGTGCATCTTGTCCGAAACTGGTGTGCCCACTTTGCAAAGGGTTAATTAAACTTTACCAAAAGACAGCCTGTTCAAGCCTTTATTAATATCTTTATCTATTTAGATTCCCCTTATTTTTTACTCTCTCAAGTGAGTCTAGTGTTGTCAGCAACTTTACCAACAGTTCCGTAAACCTGCCTCATGTTCGTTGTTTTAAAAAAAGTCCAACTTCCTTTTTTACCGGTTTCTCAATAGCTACTTTTCACTTCAATAGCTTTGACGATTGGAAGATACCATTAACTCACTGCCACTAATATTCCATTGTCTTTTCTTCTGGCAAAACCCCCCCCAAAAAAAATAACGTACACAGAAGATTGGTTATCATTCTTTTTTTTCCTCCAAGGAGATTTATTTGATAATTCCTTTGGAAAAAAATGAGTTATTTCACAAGTGTTTGGCTTTATGCAGCGAAGATAATGAGAAGAAAGAAGTTCTTCTCATGGAATCCTTCATCAAAAGTTTTTATATACAGTAGACTGCAGAGTTCATGAGGGGAGAATTTGTTATTTCCTTTACATGGTTTAAGAGCAATAACAAACTTTCCTATGGTTGTTAAATGAAAGTAAAGTGGAAAGAGAGGTATAGTAAGGGCAATACACACAAAAAACAAAAACATCAAACAATCTGTTTTACTGGGCAGTCTTGCGGCTGGTCTAGGAACAGTGTCTGAAACATGTGGTTGTAGAAGGAAGGGTGATAGTGGCAAGCCCGAGTACAGTCTGGACAGAAGTTCACCTCCAGGATCTGAGGCTTCATGACCCGCTCGCCTGATGCAGAAACAGAAAGCACAGAATGTTAGTTAGAAATTCTTCTGATTAAGGCTTGTTGTCCTCTAATGTGTAATGCTTTTACCTTATATTGACACTTATGCTACACTTGAGCACAGTGTATAGGCCAATGTTTTGAATATGCTCCCATGTTAAATCAATGACTGTATGAACTTGCGGTGTGTAGTTTAGGCTTGCATATTTTTACACTTTGACTCTTCTATTCTTTTATGGTTACTGGAATTCATAATGAAAATACATTGTAGAAAGTTATTTAGGGGTATGGGTGGTCCACTCCCAGGCGAAATGTCGTGGGTTCGATTCCCAACATCCTACCTGTTAGCATTGTTGAGCAAGATGTCTAACCCCTACCTGCTCCTTAATATTCCTTAATAGTAATTGTACTGTGAACTAAATGACCAAATTGTAAATATTTGCACCATACATATAAATAGCATGATAACCTCCTGTATAGTTGTTTTATGTTTGCCTTCATACTCCATAACCGTGACATGAAAACCTCAAGGAATACTGTTATAATATACAGCAATTAAAATGAAAACATAAATACATACAGAGGCAAAACAGAATAATTTGTTAAATCAGTAAATGAGAACATAATAGGTTTTGTAGAAGTTGTTGGCTAACTTGGCTTCTGTTATTAGCATTTGGTTTCAACTGCCTGCTTGTTGGTAGTTAACTTGCCAAATTGGGTTAAGCTGTTTTGGTACCATTCTGGCCATTTGGTTGCTACCATTTGCTTGGCAGTCTTTGTTCAAAGCCAATTTTGGGAAGCATGACACTTCCTGGCTCATTTTGTGACTGTATGTAGTTTTGGTATTTGCTAAAAGCGAAGCAGCCTTTGTCTGTAACAGGTGTGGGTGGCGAGTGTAAGCGCGAGCCGGGACAGACACGCAGGGAGCAGCGAGAGAGGATCAAACGTGATTTAATAAAAACAAAACACAAAAATAGGCAAACGCCAAACATAAAGTACGCAAAGTTACGTGAGTTCTGAGAACAGACACACCAAACATTGACCGACAGCACCTGAGGCTGTCGGGGAACATAAATAGACTAAATAATTAACTGAAAGTGGATGCACCTGTACGGGCTAATCCCGACAGGTGCGCAGTCCAGGGAAGAGGCACATAGCGTGCATGCCGATCGTGACATTGCCAGCTGTTTGCATTCAGTCACGATTGCATTTTTCCATTCACTATTGTTTAAGCACATCCTGGTTTTGTCTGTTCATATGTATAAAAAGGCAACTCAGTGTTCAGTGAGTTGAGCTCTCTCATTCAGACTGTTTTTGTTCTGCTTAGGAGTGGCTCCATCATTGCAAGGAATAATAGGCAAAGACAAAGTCTCTTGTTCCAGTGTGGTTAATATTGTAATTTCCATGACAGGCTTTAGTGACTTGCTCTCAAAGAACAGTGCTGTTTTCTCTCAATGCCCCACATAAAACCAGTTTGTGAATAACTGCCTCCTGCTTTGTGAGCATTTACTTGGATTTCAGATGGAGTGTAGACTAGGGTTAACATTAAGTAATCTGTTAAATATATGTTAGGCTAGACTTAGCCAGAAATAGGGAATGAACAAAAACATATACTGTAGTACCAGTCAAAGTTTGGACACATTTTCCTATTCAAGTGAATGGGAAAGTGTGTCCAAACTTTTGACTGGTACTGTACATACTGTCGTGAAAGATTTATTATTATATTATTATAAATTAGTCTTACACAACAACTGTCTTTTAACTGGGGTTTAATTACATTTGCAAATGGGTTCGCCATGTCAAAGACCATCGCCATGTCAGTGAGATAGAATGAACAACCTTCAGTAACAAACATGCATGCTTATATAGTGGCACACAACACCTCCTCCCTCTCTACTCCTCCCCGGCTGAAGGAAAGGCTGTATAATCCAAACACCCATTACTGATAGGAGTTCCCAGAACAGCATGGTCTTGGTTGCTCCCGTGTGTTCCAAATGCAATCAAGATATAAGCACACAGTCATATTACAATGAGGTCTTGGGTCAGACAGTCAATTGTGGTATTTTTGCTACCACACATACAAACAAAGGTACATGAGAATGCCGTTTACACGGGACAGTAAAAGGCAGTGTAAACAAGTGCTTCGTCCATTCACCTCACATTATGGTGACTCACCATTTGGACCATTGTCCCACTTCAACATGAGGTCCACAGCGTAGATGGCTCGCGACGAGGGGTAGGCACAAATGCCGTACGGAGCAGGGCGGTACGTGGCAGCCTCGAAAAGTTCCTTGAACCCTTTAAACAAGTCCGCCTGTGAAAGACGGCGCATGGGAATGGGGGTAACCGAACAAACAAGGGCAGAATAAAAAGAGGAATTAGGAAACAAATAAGTAAAGACGACGTAAAATAAAAATATATCTTACAAGAACATGGCATAAGATTGCACTGTAAAATAGCAGCCCATACATACAGTGGTTAACCAGTTCAACTGTTGACAAATGTACTCATTGTAAGCGTCTGTTAAATGCTGTAAATGTAAAACATACATTCAGAAAGTATTCAGACCGTTTACATTTTGTCATGTTACAGCCTTATTCCAAAATGGTTTAAATTAATTTACTTCATTAATCTAAAGACTTCATTAATTACCCTCCATTATTATCTTAAATCGAATACATTAGGAACAACCAAGACCCTTCCTAGAGCTAGCTGCTACGGTGGAAATCACCAATATACAATTATGTTTTACTTATGTGCTGTGTTGCATCACAGTACAAAATGTCTTATACAAGTTCTATGTTGTACTAAACATTAGAGATAGTGGAAGCGCTGGGATAAATGTCACCTGTCTCAGTCTAAACTGGGATGTGGGGGTCTTGTCTTATCTGTGTCAGATGGTCCTACATACAAGGCTTTGTGTAGATTGTAGATTTGCGTAGATTAGTTCTCTCTGTTTGCTTTATGTGTTTTCTGCACCAGGTCTGAACAAATTGTATACAATGTACAATGTGAGACAACCTTGAGCAATGTGTGATTGACTGAATCGGCCTAAACCAGGCCAGGGAGCAAAGAGCCCTCCCTGCTGTACTACTTGTAACAAATGTGGTGAGCTACTTATAAAATACGTATAGCTCATTGAAATTCTAGGACCAACCTATAGTTATTCTTCATATTTATTACACTATTGTATTGAAAACACGTTGAGGGTTATTATCAATGTAAAATTGGTTTTGATAGTGCGGCTTCAGTCTTTCCGCTAATGTGGCTATGCAGGAATGCACTGAGCACTTCTACGGGGGGCGAAAGAAGTACCTACTCCGCGGTAGGTACTTCTGAGCGGCCCTGAAAAACTGCTGGACAGCGTTTATTGGTTAAACACAACGTGAGTGGAAGACAACAGGCGCCATTAAATTAATTTATCAAGTAATTACAGCTGCCATAAAGCCGTTTAATTTGTAGCAACTTTGGAGCAACATTCAACTGTCGACTCAAAGTAATCCTAATGTTATCTGGAAAATCTCTGGTTACAATTACAATTGAGACATTTAGCAGACGCTTTTATCAAAAGCGACTTCAATAGTCAATAATATACTTTTTTATTTGGATTTAACTTTGACTCCTCATTTTAATGTGCTTCTTAATTCGGTTTAAACTCTTCAAATCCATGTAACAGGCTTTTAGTTTCATTCCCAAGAAGGCTCTAGGCTTTAATTACTTCAACAAAGTACTGAGTTAAGGGTCTGAATACGTAAAGTATTTTTGTTTCTTACTTTTAATACATAATGCGAAATCGATTTAAAAAAAAGAATTCAAACTATTTTAAAATGAGGGTGTAACATAAATAAATGTGGAAAAAGTGAAGGGGCCTGGTTACTTTCTGCACTGTAGCCAAGTTATTTACACTGACAATCTTACAAACATTTTCTTCATGTAAACAAATAGTTAACGTTGGGGTTCAATGTATTCAAATTAATATATATTTTTCTTGTGATGTGAGGCAGTCTCACTGGGTGTCCCTCGAGGTGCTGGGTCCTCTGCTGTTCATCATATATCTCCTAACCTTGGGCACGATCATGAGACACCACAACATTGACTTTCACTGCTATGCGGATGACACCCAGCTCTACATCTCAACTGAACACACCTCATTCCTTCCCCCAATCTCCCTTACTAACTGCTTTCATGACATCCAGAGCTGGATGACCCTAAATGCCCTTAAAATCAACAATAGCAAGACTGAGGTCCTGCTCATTGGCTCCAAATCCACTCTCCCCACACAAGACAACTCCAGCCTAAACTTTGCCGGTCTTCCCATCCCACTGTCAACAACCGCGAAAAGTCTTGGTGTCATTTTTGATAATTCCCTTTCATTTGAATCTCACATCAAAACCATTACCCGGGCATCCTTCTTCCATCTCCACAACATATCTAGACTCCGTCCCTCACTCTCATACTCAAGCACCGAAACCCTCATCCACGCCTTTGTCACTTCTTTTTTACTGCAACGTTTGACCCTTTGTTCCACTCTCACCAGACAGTTTTATTTTATTTTGTATTTATTTTCTATAGTATGTTTATCAGTTGGCTTTATCTCAGCCAACTCTTTTAAATCTATTATTATTTTAAATCTATTATAGTATTTGCATTGTAAGATGTCCTTGAGTGTTTAGAAAGGCGTCTCAAAAAATTAAATGTATAATATTATATTGTCATACTATGCAGAACTTCTCAGATGGCAGATGTCTGAGTTCCAAACAAACTAAGAAAAGTTTCAACATTTATTTACCTCCACCTCGTTCCATGGATACTGGGGATACTGTTCCTCAAACAGTGGAATGAAGTCGTTGTAGTGCACCTTAAAGCAAACAGTCAGAATTCAATATACAGTATTATTTTGGACAAAGCTGTGAAGGTGTTAATTTAACTTAGTAAGTAAGTAAAACCCTTGAATCTGTAGCTTCCTTACCTCAAGTCCACAACACTTATGTTTTTAAAGTCTCAATTTGAACGCTGTATTTAATGAATAAAAATCAATTTTCCCTCCGAACCTTGATTGTATTCCAGTGTATCTCAACTTCAATGGTAGACAAAAGTACATGCATATACAGTATCACCAACTGAAAGTATATCACCATATGCTACATATGCCAATATATGCTAACTAATTCACCTGCACACAGGAATGCATGAACACTCACAAAGGTGTATTCCTCATAGGAGTCTTCATTACACTGTAATGTATATTATGTTTCAGTGGGACTGTTATACTGTGGAACCAGTAGGAGGTTTAAAAGTATGTGGCTAAACCCTGAAAGCCAACTTCCACTGCCACTGATACAAGTAACAATGCCTTCAGAACAATTTTGTTATATTCATATTATAAAGCTAATAATTGTATAAATATATTAATCTTTTAAAAAGTAGAGACAGTCTATTTTGATGCTACATGTTACAAGATGTGTGTGTGTGGGTTGCAGTCTACAATGTGCTCTACACAATACATGGTACCTGTTTGAGCTGCACACCGTCCGCATAGTTCATGACAGTGAAGTGCTTCTGGTAGTCATCAAAATTGTCCAAGGAGAATGGTCTGGGAGGGAACAATAAGAGAGCAAGACACTGGCTTTAGAGTCCCTCCAAATGATTTCCTGATGTTTCTGGGTGGGTGTACATTAAGTCTTCTTGTCCACAGATTCAGGATTAAATATTTCTAAAATTTGGTTACATACTGTACAAGAAAGATCAATCAGAACCTAAAATTGTGGGAGAAAATTGCCTTAATGCAAGAAAGTTACTGCCCTTGTTTATAGGGCAGTAACAAGGACTATAAGCAAGATAAACACCTTGTTTATAGTCTGGTGACCTGCCTTGTGCGACAGTTCCCATCTTCCCACAGAGTTATCAGTCTCATGCAGACAGAAACCTTTCCACCCCCTCAAGGGGTGTCTCTAACCTCCCTCTTTCTGGTTTGTGTAGCACTATAAATGTCAGTAGAAAGTAGGCTTTTGTTTCCCAGAAACATTTCACATTGCATGCTGTATGCGTTTCTCCTCGGCCAAGGTTAAATAACTTCTAAGAACATAAGCCCCTCCCACACATGAGTATTGAGTGTGGCACTGCTCTCTATTTCTCCCCTCTACAGCCGTCTGCACTTTAGTTCAGTTGTGCTGCACACAAACAGTGAGTTGAGGCAGAAATTTGGTTCTGGGGAGCGTTATGACATAATGGAGAAATGTACCTTTAAATACAGGAGTGTACAAGATTGTACACCTTTGTGATTGTGTGTGTATATACAAGTGTAAATGGCTAACTTATTGGCAAAGCGCAGCCAGAAGACATTGTAGGCGTAGAGACGCAGAGGCTGTACGGAGCGCAGGATCAGCATGTAGCGGATGTCAAACTTCACCATTCCCACGTCCTCCCGGTTGAACAGGACTGGATCCTCAAGGTACTTGCAGACCACCTGAGAGAGAGAGAGAGAGACTGACTAGTAAATAAACAGTCGTCTATAGATAGGGCTCTATGCCTCTATGTGGACATTCCTATCACGGTTTTACAACTGAGGCAGGGGACCTTTAATTAAAGGGTTATGTTAGAGAAAAATAAATAGGTTTGTGTTTTCACATCTGTAAACAAATTCCTGTGAGTCTACTGATAACATTTATGGCCCGTGACCTCCTGCCCTGGTAAGGTTCAGGTTTTTTGTATTTCAGTTAAGTTTGTGAGAAGCTTGATAGATCTCTCAGAGAGAGGAGGGGAGAAGGAGATGTTTTCTGTTATCTTATCTCCAATACATTGTGAAGGAAAACAGAGCATTGTTGTAAAACACACCCACCCAACCCTATATAAACTAATGTCTGGAGGAAGGTTCTTCGTTCTTCCATGCGTATTGCTGTGTTGAACCCAAAATGCATTTTTTTGATTAAAGGATACTCCTGATCCACGATCTTAGTTGTGTCTTTAGAATTTGAATTTATTTAATAGTAGTGACGTGGTCAGATTTGACCTGTTTGTGAAGACTGGATATGGTATCGATATGACTTGGCTCGGTACCCTACATACAAAAAACCTGTATAGTGTCGTACACCACATTGCAAACTGGCCACGTTTTCTACATGCACAAACTTTCATAAGCACAATAATGGTGTAATTCACTGCCATCTCTGAAAAACAATAATTTGTATATGCCTACAACATGAAAAGGTGCTGTAGGTAGGATTTAAGAGCTATAAAGTTGGCGGAATTTGTTAAAAATGTCAGACATCTGTCAACTATCAGTGAGTCAAATGATCTGTGAGAATATCTGCTCTGGTTGATAGCCTCTGCCTCTATACAAGTCAATTTCGATTTTGACAGGCGCCCGGAGATTTCTGAGTAAATCTATATATACACAAAAAAATTTTTTACAACCCCTATCTCTCTTGATGATATATCTCTATCCTCTCCATCCTGCAGTTCAGTTGAAAATTCGATGTATTTTTGTGACGCGACTAAGTCATTCAAGGCTTCCCAGTTGAGCAGAGGAGTGCAAAATTCTAAATGAGATTTTATTAAGTGATTTTGATGAAATTACACAATTGTAAGTATAGATTTGGTCATTTTTCTTGACGCAAGTGTTCAGCAGACAGTTCATGGTGATCTTTTAAAGAAGACATGCCTTTTAAGCCCATCGGCGGGTTTTGGGGTTCTGAGGGTTAGGTGACCACCAAGAGATGGCATTACTGGACAAGTGCCAGGTCTCCATCATCCCTTTAACGGCCATGCCCCACTACATACGGCGAAACACCGCACTCCATTCATGTCTATTGGGCGCAGGCGCAATGCACGTCGGGATAGCATGCAGTGCATTGAGGTGATCCGGTGTGGTGAGGGGGTGTGGAAAAATATTGCATTTTCCATCTTTATGCAAATTTCAGTGCGGATCTGCATCTCCACAGCCAACCACAGCTTCTCGAGGGCGGAATCACTCGCTGTATCTGCACAGCCAGCGAAAGCCCTGCTAAATCAATGAATAGCGTTTTCTAGTTTTATAAGCATACAAAAAATATTTCCAGCGAATCCCTTAATTACACAAATATTGTGTGAACAACCAGGAAATGCCCTCCTCGAGTGAAACTTGAGTGTTAAGTCGAGTCTTAGTTAATGTTCACATTGTTAATTAATTACACCAATATTGTGCTTGTGAAACAGTTTGTGCATTAAGAAGACATATTTATAAAGATAGCTAATTCCAATGCACTATATTTGGCCCTAAATAAAGCATATATTCTTCCTTACAGAACTAACCGACATGCCCACATGCGGCGTTTTCGCCGTATGTAGTGGGGTATGGCTGTAAAGCCAAAGGCACAGTTTTGTGTTTTGAGGGATTTGAGGACTGAAATGGAGAATATTTGTTTGTACCCAAAACATACAGATCCTATCGGCTACATCAGAAGTAACACGTTAACTAATAATGTGTTTGAATCACAAGAAATTCCCACAAATATAAAAACACTATTGGGGGTTGTGCAGATTGGTTTTCAGTTTTTTTCCCCTGATAATTTGCTGCTTCCCTGCTTGTGAGCTTTGACTTGTGAGTTTTGACATTAAGATTAACACACAGACATATCTTTGCTCACCATTTCCTTAAAAAGTTAAATTTGAATACAGTTGCAATCCCCTTAAACAGGTGCCCTAAGCTTTAATACATCACGTGGGTAATAGAACATTTGCATTCCTGTATTTGCATTTAGGTATCAGAAGACAGAAGTTTACTTTCCTTTTCATGCAAATTTCATCACATCAAGCCTATTGTTTCTCAGTGTGGTGTCCCTGAATAAATACATTTTATTTTTGATACAGAGTAGTGTCTCAGTTAGGATAGCCTGCTCTTTGTACATTTGGTGTATTCTGGAAAATATATGTTTATTATCCAATTTTTAAAGAATGCTTGACATATCACTATAATCATTGCTCCTTCTTTAAGTAAGAAAGAACAGGATGTGCTCTTTTCAAGGTCTGTGCCTAGATGTTTAGATGTTTCTCACGTCATTCCATTTCTTGTGAACTTCAGTTGATGTCTAGCAGACCATTTCTAATGAAATGTATTTTAACAGTTACGATCGGAGTGCAAGTCAGAGATGTTACCAACTGTCTTATCTCTTGGCACTATAGAAGTGGCAGGACCTTGAGCACCGCTACACACACACACACACACACATATATATACCCACCCCTATATACAGTGGGGAGAACAAGTATTTGATACACTGCTGATTTAGCAGGTTTTCCTACTTACAAAGAATGTAGAGGTCTGTAATTTTTATCATAGGTACAGTTAAATTGTGAGAGATGCAATCTAAAACAAAAATCCAGAAAATCACATTGTATGATTTATAAATAATTTATATGCATTTTATTGCATGACATAAGTATCAAATACTTGTTCTCCCCACTGTATATGGCTGTGTGTACTAAAGCTTTTTGAACATTTACTGGCTTTCAAAGCTGTAAATGGTTTCCTTGCTGCAAGTTTAAATAAAAGATCTACTTTGGAAAGTTCTTGTCCTGAAGGTTTTTTAATAATTTCTTAAACAGTGTATAACTGATGTTAAATCTATTTTACTTAATTTCTTTAGTTTTACTTAACACCTGAATTTCCAGTGTTTATAATTTATGTTCATTAATGTGGTTACAGACAAACTTTTTTTGGGCTCTGTAGTGACACCTTTTACTTAATGCAGTTACCAAAGATTACTTCTAGTTATTTTAGCTTAGCTAATCAATGAAAGCAAATGGTTTTGTTAATGAATTTGTGTGAGGAACGCCATACTCTGGGAACTTGGTGACCTTTAGGACAGGGCATGAATGCATAGCAGATGTATACACAAACCCTGGAGCCGAGAAAACAATACCAAAGAGAGAAGCACCCGATATGCTTACCTGATTAACAACACATGTGTAATACCTAGTTAACACTACACTGTTTTAGCCTGGTTTTCCTCTCACCCATTGCTCTCATTAGGTGTAGGTCGTCGCTTAAGTCATTGCCGGTCACACCGTTCATGCTACAGGATGTGGAGTTGCGACGCATCGGCGACTCTCTCAGATCGCGTTGTGAGCACGCTATGATTTTCCTCCAAGCTAGGGCTTTTGTCTGCGATGTCCAAAAACTTATCGGCGAGCGAAAAACCGGGCTAAAATCGTTTAGTGTGAACTTGTACAAATGTGTGAAATATGGGCCGCTCTTTGTGTAACTAGCTATATAAAGGGAGCAGAGCACAACAAAGTTGTCGGCTCATTGTGCATGAGTGTATCTTACTTGCTTGTATGATATATTCTTGAGAGACCCACCTTAGATTTGAAAATTAAAATTAAAAATTAAATCTACACTTCATAATCTGAATTAAGTATCCATCAGCCAGCTTCCTCGGGACCACCTAAAAATGTCCATATTAGATATTTTCAGGGGGAGAAACGTGCATGGGAAAAGCAGAGCTCATGGTGAGTCAATCTAAATTGTGGTAGTGCTATCCTTCACTACGTACCATATCATTCAGCTGAGAATGATCATTAATGCAAAATTGTCCGTAGGGGTTTAGGGGCTGAAAAATGTTAGCTCTGCACCTTGGGTGTACTCTCCCTCTGTCTTATAATGTAGTCCAGGTTGTCAGTGATGTGTGTGTCCAGTCCACGGGCCAGGTTCCATGGTTTACAGATCCAGTAGTTGTCTTCACCCCTAGGAAGAAAAAATAAATAAAATACACACACACACACACACACACACACACACACACACACACACACACACACACACACACACACACACACACA
>JAODLI010046476.1:0-66314 GCA_027575585.1 Percopsis omiscomaycus
GAGAGAGAGAGAGAGAGGGGGGGGGGGGGGTAGGAAGTTTTACGTTTGGAGATCTGGAACATCTTGACGTCCCACGGAGGATGTCGCCGGCTGGCTTTGAAGCACGCAGCGTAGATGGAAGGCAGCGCGCCTTCCAGATGAAGACACAAGCAGCACAACACCACTGCAGTATCATACGATTTGTGTTCAATTTCACTGGGTGTTTTGATATTATTATTTACCCTATCCTACACTTTATCAGGCTGACAAGCGCATTCCGAGTCAACGCTGCATGACAAATGTTTTGGAGGTTGCGGTTACTGTCTTAAAATAACCGAATATTTTAGCTGTCATCAAATAGGAACACCTTGTAGCTTATTCTGGCCCTTAAGAGAATAACACAGGTTTTGTGTGTGTGTATGTGTGTGTGTGTGTGTGTGTGTGTGTGTGTGTGTGTGTGTACACATTTTTAGAAATAGGAGGAGAGAAATGCAGACTTTTGGTGTTACCGTCTTTGTCCCATGTTACTTTCCCATCGCTAGATCATTAATATTCTGTTCCATACTTGCAAGACCAATAAATTGCCACCGATGAGTCAAACGCACCCAGGGCCTTGTACGACTGTGCTCAGCAATGCGTTATTATCTTATGGTACAACGGCAAAGGATGCATATCAAAATCTGCACTTTAAAAGGCACACTCCTTGAGTGCATTATAGATAGGGTTGGGTACCATTCACAGTTGAACCAATACCGGTACCTGGAATTCGGTACCGGTATCCAACAGTACCTTTTTTCGATACTTGAGAGAAAATAAAGCACGGCTGCTGGCTGCAGTCGTGATGCTAACGTTAGCTACGACTGCTGCGGGGGACTTGGCTTTCAGGCTATCAAACACAGTCAACTCTCCAGCTTTTAGAAATGTGTTGCGTTTGACCAGATGTTTCATCAGGTTAGACGTGTTGCCACGGCCAGCTTAGTATTTTGCATTTACATTTTACAATTAGTTCATTTAGCAGACGCTTTTATTCCAAAGCGACTTACAATTACACGCTGCTATTACACGGAGCAGATAGGGGTTAGGCATCTTGCTCAAAGATACTTACAGGTAGGCCAACCCTGGGGATAGACCACTAGGCTATCCTGCATCACAAATATTGCAATGAGTGTTGTCTGCGTCAAGTTTTGAAAGGTGTAACCACCATTGCCCTGACTGTGTTGAACATTGAACAAGCTGCAGCGGTGACGTAGTCTGTCTCTCTTGTAGTCTTGCTTTCTCTCTACTCCCTCACCGATGGGCTCTCAAGTACCGAAATTTGGCACCGATCGATTTTACATGAATCCCGGTAGCGCGGATGTAATTCGGTCGCTACCTTTAAAAGTACCGAGTTCGGTACCCAACCCTAATTATAGCGCCCCCCCGCCCCCCAAGGACCACAAATGTTGGCTGCGGCTCGCTGTTTATGTTTAAGACATGGGGTAGAGAAAATCTGTTTTTCTAACCGGGACAATTCCAGACACAAAACAAGGAGCGTAGCTTTAAGTTTTAAGGAGGAGAGAGGTTTGTTTAAACGCATTCAATGGTTCGAGTAAACATGCTATATGTAAATGACAAGCACAAGGACACCATGTCCAACCCCACACACACAAGGGTGACACGCTAGTTTTTAAATGCTAATAACACCACAAGACATTACGCGTCCTCCATAATATTCAAATGCAACCCTACTAGCATTGCTCATGCGACGCACGCCATTCGCTGTGTCCCCGAGCGTGTGCCGGAACCTTGAAGGCCTCCAAACAAATGCTAGCGCACATGCTAATATGGGGTGGAGACACGCAGAACCTTGGCAACGAGTTCTCATGGCGACCGCCGCCACAGCGTCTCTCTAGTAAAGAACACAGGGAATGGGTAACATTACTGTAGGAGAACGCAGTGGGAGGGCATACCTACAAACACGCAAACACGCAAACACACATATACACACACACACACACACCATCCGCTCAGCTTAAATAGTAAAATGCTCGCACAATCCCATCTGTTGTGTCTCCGTGGCTACAGGCCTGCGCTGTCGCTGATTAGACTGCTAGGTGACATTTAACTTTCCCGCCACCGCGCTCAGCGTCACGAGGTGTTGTTCACTGAAATGCGCCGGCCCCTTGCCACAGTGCACGAGCGAATAAAGCGGGGGCCCCGGACTTTTGGCGTTCACTTGATCGATTTCTGTGACATTGGATTTCCTAAGGTGTCAATCTGTGAGGGCTCTTGCCTTGACACTCGCGGTGTAACTGGGACACTGTCACAGCGCCCAACAAATGGCTTGAGGCCTGAAGGCAGGGGGATGCATCAAGTATGAAGGGTGTATTTTGACACACTATGAAATATGCATCACGCACCGAGGACCAGTGTGTTTTTCCGTGCTGTCTAAGCCACGCTTCCCCGCAGGTGCCTATAGCATTCCCCAGTGCCTCAGAACACCGCTCCCCTCTTACCGTCTCGATTAAGGGAAGAGATCCGATCCCAGTGAATCACATGCAGCCCTGGCATCGCGGGATGGCATGACAGGGCCCTTTGTCATGCCATCCCACGTCTCTGCCTGACCCTCACGCTAGTACACCATGAATCATCACTGCCTCCATGTTTCATCTGCCTCGGCTTCATCTGAGCGCTACCGGCTGAGGGAGCAGAGATACTGTACACAGGTGTGCGTGTGTGTGTGTATGGGGGTGGGGGGTGAACAGGCTTGTGGAATACTGAACAGCCATCTTTTTAATGGTGTTCAACAGTGCCATGGTAACCTGTGAATCGGTGAGTGACAGTGAACAAACCATGGGCACGTTTCAGGACCAATACAGTAGCTGACGCCACGATTGGCTTAAAACAAACCCTTTTTTTTTTTTAAACAGTGACCTATGACGTGCTATGGACGAGGGGTAATAACTCTCTTCCTGTCTAGCCATAAACAGAGAAACTCTTAGTTCACACATTTTGTACCTCTTGACTTTATCTGGCTGATTAGACTGTAGACTGTTTCAAGTCAGTTGAAGATATAATGCAAAAGTTGCGTGTACTAATAGAGACTGAATGAGCAAGCAGTGTGCGCACCAGCCCCAACGTTTGTAGCATAATTATCGTACGATGTACGATCAGTTATGCCAACAGTTAGTAGTTGTAATCAGTCTTGGCTCGTTTTAATTAATTTCCCGACTCGCTCCGGACAGTAAAATATGGATCCTACGTCTATGTTTACGCATCTCCTCTCGCATTTAGTGAGTCCCGAAAGACTATCCCCTTCCACGCATTGTATAACTACGTCAGCAATCTCCTTTTTTTTTTTAAACAACGTGGCTAGATTTGTAGGCGGTGTCAAAAAGTCGTTCGTCTAAATTAAAACGTGTTTTATTATTAAACTACACATTTACGCCTTGTTTGTTCTCTTGGTTATGACTCGCGTACGATAATTTTCCTCGAAATACAATAATTTTCTGACTGTGGTACGTCAGCTTAACATTTCCCACATGGCAACATTGACCCGCCCACACCTGAGAACAAGTCTAAAAGAGCCACATTAACTCAAAACACCTGTGTGGACCGGGACTTCACAGGAAAAAACGCGTTCCCCTCTTCGGCGGCATTTCCGGGTCCTAAGATCGACTACGAAGGCAAGCCGCTGAGCAACATCGGCGTTTCCGAGAACGTTCGGCGTGTCTGGACGAAACACGCCGTTCACATCGTCCGCAGAGCCTACGTTGAGATTCTGTCGTTTTAACCACGGGGCTATGTGCTTGCAAGGCGGTACTGGTTTACAAGGTCATGTTCGGATTCGTTTCGGCAATACCAAATTGTCCACACTCACCGTACACTCCTTGGCAGCGGATGCGGTCCACCAACAGCGCCAGCAGCCCCAAAATACAGATTTTTAGATCCATCCTTTCACGTTAACCTCCACATATCCCAGCTCTCAATGGCAAGAAGTCCTTTCCGGAGCGCGGGAGGTTGGCGAGGCGGTGGAACAGGCGGGCAATGGAGAGAACGCCGCTCCGATCTGTGCGTCGTTTATTGTGGCTTCACACACACAGTTCGCTGTGTCGGTATTTGTGAGCGCTAAAAATTAACGGTAGTTTTATCCAATGCCACGGCCAATCGTTTTTAGGCTATTTGCTGTTACATAAACTAAATTGCAAATCGACTATAGCCTAGACACAGCCTACTGCGGAGACGCGGGGAGTGGGTTCCAATAAACCCGGCCTTATAAATAAAGCCAGCTGTCTTCGACTTTAGGCAGGTGTAGCTACTCAAAACACTAAAGCCCCTCGCCGTGGCACGTTAGCAATGACCCCCCCACCCCCCCCGGAGGCATCTCATTGGCGGTTCACATAAACGAACTCGACCGCAGCCTGACGGAGAACCGGTGGCCGCGAACACATCCCGCTCCCCGGGTCCAGCTGTTTTCATGCCTCAAACGCGGCGTGCCGACGCTGCCCGTCGACTCCCGGAAAAAGCCATTTCATCCGCCGTAGACGCACGGTCGGTTCCCGAAAATAATTGGTATTTCTCGCCGTTGGTTGGAGACTCAAGCGCTCACACAGTCCTATCACGACTGCACCCCGAACGCCGCGCGCAACTCATCTCTCTCGGCGGTGGCGACGGACGAAGGGACGGTCCAGTCCGGGCGACGAGCGGAAACGGGCGGCGGTGGTCTCGTGTTCCCTGCGGTTGTTCCGTTGTTCTCGCCGTATTAAAACGGGACCGGCCGTCTCCGTAGATTCACACGCGGAGGAGGGATGCCGGGGCCGTGCTTGCCTGTAACGGCGCGAGCCGAGTTGTGCATCAGTCACGTTGCGCAATACGTGCTACGGAGACCGAGTGGCACCGCAACCGGTCTGTAGCTACGTCAAGAGGTGCGTGACTTCCAGCGCTCATCTGTATGGAAGGCTTCGCTCGGCGTCAGGAAAGGCATGAGAGGCGCAGCTGCTCTGTGGCAGAGAAAGGGGGAGAGATGGGGAGAGATGGGGGGGTGGAGAGAAGAAGAGAGACTCTTTGGGATTCAGTAGATATAATTTTCTCTGGACATTGCAATCAACATCGAGGTTTACATACAATGTTATAACATGATGATAGTCCCAACTTATAATTAGAAATGATTCATAATTGGCCTATGAGATATAACGGGCGGGTTTAGCTTGATTGATAAAGGTCCAAGTTGGCCACTAATCCTCCATTGTGATCACAGTAATCAGGCGCTTTATGGTTTGTTTGTTTGTTTGTTTGTTTTTGTTTGTGTTCGTCTGCGCCACGCTGGCACCGATGTAGTGGCTGGCATAGATTTGGCAGGAGTCAGGATCTAGCCTGCCATATTGGAATCAAGCACGGAGCCCACTTTCAACAGAAAGTTGGAGCGACTGTTTTCCGTATAGCCGGAGATCTCTGTAGGAAGTGTGAAAGGGCGCCCTCTATCGGTACTGCACGAATTCATACAGTAATTATATCTGGGGCACATGGGTGAGTTATCAGTCTGAATTTCATGTCACACTGTATACTTGCATTTGAAATGCAGCTCATTCTTTCCTTTCCAATACCTCAGTTGTTGCTATGCCACCTGCACACGAGATCTTGTGATGCTAATGAATGAATCTAGGTGAACAATATGGATTTATTTTTTTACAATAATGATCTATGTAGTCCATCATTTGTACAGTTTGTAGTGTAAGTAATTTCTTGTTATCCTTTCTGTCAGTAATGACCTTTTGTTATGTAGTTCTGTTTGTTTGTGTAGTTCTATTATCTCTTGTCCCTATAACTTTGACGAGTGTTTATGGGTGGATTGTCCCTAAGCCTCCCGCCTGCTCATTGTAGATCGTTGTGCCTGTCGTGTGTACCTTTAGCACTGCTCGTCCAATACGGAGCGGGGCCGCCGGGTCCCTGTAGGCTTTAAGTTGCCATCTGTCTGCTCATATTCTCCCTGTCATCTTGTCCACACCATGTGGAACACTCAGTCCCAGAGATCCAACATGTCTGCTTCTGTCATTTACAATAGCAGGGAGCACTGTGGGTTTGCATGTAAAATACTGAGGTGTGTTTTTTTTTTTTTTTAAAGGGACACTCTCTGATTTGTGTCCCCTTGTGGTGGAAACCAGCATTACAGAAACATTGCTGTTTTGGTCTGAGGAGAGAGGGCATGCCCCTCCCCCTCCCTGAAGCCATGTGCCCTTGCACAGTTGTAGTTGCACAAGTGGTTGTGGGGGCACTAGAACGCAATCGAGGAACGCACCTTTAAAGCCCCACTGCTTTCTTTTGTAGCTCTTTTAACGCTTTTATTCAAATAGACCTACAATGAGTACAGTTTCTAGTGTTACAGGGAGCCGGTAGGGGTTAGACATCTTGCTCAAGCACGCTTACAGGTGGGCCAACTCCGGGGCTCCACACAACCACGACCTTCTGGCGGGGAGCCGAACACCCTGACCACTAGGCCATCCTGCCCCCTTCTGGCGGGGAGCCAAACACCCAGACCACTAGGCCATCCTGCCCCCTACTGGCGGGGAGCCGGACACCCAGACCACTAGGCCATCCTGCCCCCTTCTGGCGGGGAGCCGGACACCCAGACCACTAGGCCATCCTGCCCACTGGCCTTTAACCGTACAGATGGCTTCACATCGTTTTTCCACTGAAGAGATTTCATAATGTCAAGCCATAATTTTTCAAAGTAATACACAGACGTTATTTGAGCAATTGACATTCATACCTTTTCTATGGAGGGATGAACGGGCCCTTTATGCTAGGCTCCAAGGGGGAGGGGGGGGTGTTCTAGCGGCCTCAGACTTCTAGGCTCGCTGTTTTGCAGCATAACATCACCCTCATTCACGAGGTGTGTGTGTGTGTGTGTGTGTGTGTGTGTGTGTGTGTGTGTGTGACAAAGGGACAGTACTGTTGGGTACAACAATGTTCTGCTCATCACACGTGAGCAGCTCAACAACTGTGTTTTATTCCGTCCCGCTGCTTTAAGAAAGGTTGTTGTGCAACAAGCCAATGGCCACCTGTGGAATCGGCAGTGTTGGCCCGCCTGCAATTGCTTTGCTCCACTTCCCCCTGTGTGCCCGCTGCGTTTAACTTGTCAACGTTACTGTTCCAATGTGACGTTTGAAGCAAACCATCACTTTGAACTCCCATCTAGTGAACAAGAGCGTCTTTGTCGGGCAACCTCTGGGAAAACTGTGAGAACGGCATCCACGACGTTCGTCTCAAAGCGAGGATTTAAGGCCCCCTGATTGTGACAACATGCGGCAATTACTGTACCTTGTGACAAAAACACTGGAGCGATTTGCCAGTTGTTAAGGAGCAGGTCGGGGTTAGGCGTCTCGCTCAAGGATTCTTACAGGTACTGTAGGCCAGGTTTGGTTGGGGATCAAACCCACAGCCTTTCCAGTGGGAGTGGACCACCCTAACCAAGACTATCCTGCCCCTCATGTTGATCTGGGGGTATACTTCACTTAAAATACTGTAGAACCTGCCTCAACTGGTGTGTGTGTGTGTGTGTGTGTGTGTGTCGGGGGTAAGCTCTAGCTGGTCTTCAGTGTGAAGTCAGTTTGTAATACTTAATACTTTGACAACACATTTAAAATGTATTAGAAAAGAAATAGTTGACAGTAATGTAATAAATTGTGCTTTGCCTTGTTTTACAATGTACCAGCTTAAGCCCTCTACACCTTTATACATGAATATATATATATATAAAATATAAATGTATTAAATATAAATGTATATATAGATATTATATTTTTAAAAATGGGGAGTTGTCTTTTAATTTTTTCCATGGCTGTATATAAATATATCATACCCTTGGGTTGGTTTACCTTCACCCTTGGGTTGGTTGACCCAGTGCCACACAGTGGCTAGTGACAAATGGGTTGAATCTTACCTATGAAAACATGAATAGCATTTTAAAAAATATATAGTTTTTTTATTTTGGCTGTTCACCAAACATCAACTAGTTTAATGGTTCTGAACCTCTTACTGATCAGTACACTACAGTAACAGGCAAGACACAAGACAAGAGCATTTTTGGTCCTTCCAGACCTTCTTTACTTCCCACTGTTTCTCATGCTAAGCCTCCTGATCTGTGTTCAAGCTACCATCTCACTGATGGCCCTCTGATACTCTGTCCATCTCACCCTCTCATCTCACCAGAATAGCAGCCTGGTCAGACACGGCACTTGACCAGCGGAGGGGTGGGGGGGTGGTAGGTGTTGTAGGGGTCTCTATTCTGCCTGGCTAGGAGGTGGTGAGTTACTGGGCTGGATTTAGCCTGTCAGCGCAAAGCTGTAGTTTATATTGATTTATATGTTATATGTTTCAAACTAGGCAGGGTATAAGAGACTGATATTATATTCAATTAGGAGTGCATTGTGTATGGGGGTTGAGGTCATGCTGTGAACACTGGATTACGTACAAATTAATATAAACACATTTTTTATATTTTGTTTTTCTGTTTCTTTAAAAAAAATGTACATATATTTCTATTATAATTTATTTTATCTATATGTTGTTCACGTTTTCATTTAATATTGGTGGAGAAACTATTGCTTTGATTGAGCACTGAGCACTGCCATCACTTTTGTGTAGCTCCATAAAAGGATTGTTTTGGATTAGTCATCAAGAGGAAAAAAAGACCAATGAGTAGCCCTATGTCTCCGCTCCCTATACACATAAGCTAGCATCACTCTCTGTCCAGGTGTCCACTAGCCTCTCAAAGCAATGCCACTATAATCCATTTGTCCCCCTACGCTCCCAATGATGGCTTTGTTTTCAAACACATTCTTTCCATTATTGTTTTTCCTTTAACATATTCTTCACAAGATTAGTTTTCCTTTCTCTCATTGGTCAAACCCAGATCAAGTAAACAGGCAGTCGAAAGTGTGCAAATGAGATTTTGTGCCATTTTGTATTGTTTATTAACGCATCTCACTGTAAAAAAATATTTGTGTTTGAACATTTTGTGCTGTTAAGTTCAGAATCAGAATCAGTATCAGAAAAAGCTTTATTGCCAAGTACGTTTTTTACACATATAAATCTAAATATAAGAAAAATAAAAAAGTATTAAAAATATAAATAATATAAATATATATACACAGTATGTTTTGTATGAATAAGAAGGGCAGTACAGCTGAGTAAGTACAGTCAATGTGCAAATGTTCACAGTATGCAGAGTATAATAAATATGTAAGTATCAATGTGACATAGAGGCAGAGGTGGAGAGTGGAGAGTGTCAGGGTGGGTTCCGGGCCTTGTTGATAAGGCTAGTAGTGGTTCAGATGAAATAGTTCAGATATCACAGTTAGGGCAACCAAGTTAACCAAGTTAGGTTGAAACAAAATGTTTTACTTACATCTGTCAGAATCAAAATCAATACAAATCGTATTGGGACTGAAGTTAGTAACCAGGAGAAAATTGATGTGTAAACATACTGAAATATTTTCCGGTACTGTTTTTTCTTCTATTTATTCTCAGAACCATGCTAGTCTCCAATGTCAAGATAAATGTCAACAAAGGAGTGGCAGTTGGCAGGGACACTGCAATATGTAGCAAAGGGACATTAAAGAAAGGAAAGGAAAGGAAAGCTATTTCAGGGTGTCTGGAATGTCCACTATTCACTCACCTCCCCCTCTGTCTGTTTTTTCTCTCTCTCTCTCTCGATCTCTCTCTCTCTCTCGCTTAAATCCCCTCTCTCCCTCTCTTAACCTCTAGGACCTCATTGCCAAGAACTTTTCCGACCACAGACCATGTCCCTCTGTTCCATGATAAATATAGCTCACTATTACCCTCCTAAATGCACTGGGGGTGTGGACACGTGCGCACAGACCAAAAAGAAAACCAATATAAAAGTTCACGGAGTAAGCGATGCTTGTCTGAACCTTGTTGGCAGACAGACAGGCAGACAGACACACACACACACACACACACACACACAGATGGAGTGAAGAAACAGTTGATGACGCACTTTATAAGGGGAATGATAGGCAACACAAATAAGGAGTAAGGTGCTCAATTGAACCAGGAAAGAGTAAAGAGAGAGAGACCGAGGAGAGGGACATCTTTTCCCCACATCTACCCGTCCACGGTGACTCGACACTCCTCCCTCCTGCTCCTCTCTATTTTCTCTCTCCCTCTCTCTTCCCCTGAGCGGGGTTCTCCGCCCACTTTCGCCGGCGCTAAGGACCATCCATGAGCGTGAACTCCTCTGCCTACCGATCAGAACGTAGTTTCCACCGGACCTCTTCATCGCCCTCCTCATCCTCAGGCAGCCCATACATGGAGAAGAACCGGGGACTGTTTGCTAAGGACTTTGGCTCCTTCATGAGGCCTGGCACTGACGCCTTGGGATTCTCCAGTAAGTTGACACCAATTCTATATTGCTACGTCACTTTAAACCTAAAGTCGGGATAAAGTGCTCTGTAAAACCAATAACATCATTTGTGAAGAAATAAATTAACTAAAAATCTCTTGTTCTACCATGCAGAGCTGTCCAAATTGAACAGATACATTGTTGTTCAGGTGAACAAATCAGTGTTGAATAGGTTCCTTGAAATATTTGTTTTATAGTGTACATGGCATCACTTTGTCTTACATACAATACATCAGCTGGCTCCTGGTATCCACATGCAGGCGATTTTACCTCTTTACTACACACACTGAGTCGTGTGACCTATGTAAAGATATCAGCATATATGAAACAGCGAATACCTTTTCATCTTTTTGTTCAGTGATGTTTGACTCTGTGTTTTTCCACGGTGTGCGCGCACACACATACTGTAAATGGGAGCTCATTCACATGTGACAAACTTTTAATAGGACGTGTGACTTCATGGTTGGACTTAGACAAAAGAAGAGATGGGGGAGGGTCTAGTGTTGGAAATACAGCTGGGCAGAGTAGGATATTTTAGTGCTATGATTGGTATGCCTATAGGGTGAAGAGTGGATGGGAAAAAGGGTCGTGTTGCTATACACACACTGGGAAAAACTAGACATACACGCACGCACATACACAGAGGCCAGGGAATGCTGAGGAACCCAGTGCCAGCAGTGTGACTTCACACACTGAGAATGACTGAAGCTGAAATAAAGAAGGACGAGACTTGTTGCCTGGTAACCATCCAAACAACACAGAATGAAAGGACACACGCACTAACACACAGCACTTTGGGTGGATGCTTTCATATAACGTCATATGAAGGGTTTACAGATGACTTAGTGAAAGTCCCCTCCACAGATTGGTGGCATGCAGCCTTAGTCACTTAAGTCACTTCACTGATGTTGTCACATAGTTTCTTCATGAGCTCAGAGGTTAGCAGTTGCTGTAGGACGTATGACGCATTGGAGGGTCCGAGATTAGTTGTGATTAAATAATATGAAATAAAAGACGTACAAAGACTGGATTTTGTAGTGAAGTAAGAAAATTGAAAGGAAATACTTGAGAGAATGTTTACCAAGTTCTCCTCGAATGCATTGTGGCACCCCCAGATTTCCATTTCAAGTGTAGGGGGCTGTGGGGGAGGGGTATAGAAGGGTTCAATGCACCAGATCAAAACATTTCACCAGCCCAAAACCAATCACTTCAGACCAGGCTGATATTAGATTCCTAAATCATTCATAATTAAATTCATAATTGAATCCTCAGTAGCCTGAATGTGAGAACTCTTCTTTCCTCCTCTTGTGGTATTTCAGCTGCAGGTGGGAAGATCAAGGCTCTAGACGACTCATACCAGTTCACAGTAGATGTACAAGACTTCTCGCCTGAAGATATCATTGTCACAACATCCAACAACCAGATTGAAGTCCGTGCAGAAAAGGTGTGCAGCTTTTCCTTGATAAATGTAATAAATTAATAACGGTACTTTAAACAGTACAAATGTCTTAGTGTAAAAATGCTTAGCACAAACGGCGAGTCTTTTTGTTCACACTAAATGATTACCCATGGAAAACAGGCTTGGTACAATAGGCCTAGGTTTACTGTACGTTTTGAAAAAGAAAAAGTAAAAGTAAACTGCAGCTGGGCTGCAGCTCTTTAACTGCCCTTCACCTCCTTTACTTCTGGACAATTTAGGAGGCTTACATGTTGGAGGCTTTATTAAGAGCTCGCTTCTCCTTATGTCGGTGTGATTTTATAATGGTGCGCACACATTTATAGTCGTGAGCACACATTTTGTATTTTTCTTGATTTAAACTTTTTAATTTTAAGCTTTCAATTTTGAAAAACTAAAGTAGGATTTGTATATGGTTTAAATGGACACTTTTCACAGACGTGTCATAGTAAACATAGCAGTAGCTAACAACATTAGCCTGATTAAGGTCTGTTAAATAACAATATTTCATCTAATTTTCCTCTCTTCTTTCTGACAGTTGGCCCAGGACGGTACTGTGATGAACACTTTCGCCCACAAGTGCCAGTTGCCCGAGGATGTGGACGCCACCTCAGTCACGTCATCACTGGATGGCGAAGGAACACTGACTGTCAGGGTCCAAAGGCACCCAGCAAAGCATGAGCACACACAGACCTTCCGCACAGAAATTAAGATCTAGAGAAGTCGAGTGGGGGCCATTACTTCTCTTCTTGTGTGCTGCATACTACTTCCTGTACTTCCTGTCTGCACCGCCATCACTATGTATTCTGCTCTATAAGAGTGTTGACTTTTTCCTTTATGAAACATTGATGTGTTGACCTCCATGACTGAAACAATTTCTATTTTGTTCATTGATATTTGGACCTATCTTGCAATCTATTTACAGGCACATTTAATATGCAACAACATTGTATACAATCATTCACATGCTCAGTCAGGGATATAATAATTTTCCTACACGCATGCAAAGCACTAATTTGTTTGCTACAGGAAGTTGCATTTGACTTTGTACTGCTGCCTAATGTTCTAACTTTAAGTACATTATTGCTCAATGATAAAATAATATGAACAGAAAAAGCATTTGTGTGTAATAAAATATCAGCTTTCGGAATAGCTTTGTTCCTCTAGTCTTTATACGTGAGTGAGTTGTAAGGGCAAGAATGGTATCCCTGTTTAAGGAACGTGTAGGATCTGTTATTGCATACATGTAATTTGGACGAATCACACATGCACATTTGTGGGCCCTCCTGGAGTCTCTATGTATGGGACCCTCGATTGCATCACTCTCTGTCTAAGTGGCCACACTCTGCTACTACTACTGGATTCCTCAGTTTAGGTGGCAGTGTGTAATATTAGGCTACTTCCAGAATAGGATCTTAATGAGAAAGAAAAAAAGAAAAAACTTTGTGATGTGTTAGCTACGTAGACATGATGATTTTGCAGATTTTGCTGAATGTAGCCACGGGGTTTCATAGCAGAACAATGAATTTTGTCCCATAAAATTTGATAAATGCAAGAAATAGTATTTAAAAATGTGATGTTATATGTAGTGTGACAAGTGTTCTATGATGTTTTACATCTAAGTTGGGTAAACACCATACCCATATGGCAGGGTAAATCCATGCATTTTAACATATAATTATATTTTCTCCGTTTTCTTCCCACGCACTCTTGTGTGGTGTGGCTCTGCAGTGGAAATCTAGTTTTTATCGCCATCAAGTGGCAAGACTCAGCATAGCCCCTTCTAAAACTGCGCGTGCTCATGTAAAAATATCCGCCTGGTCCCGGCCACAATCAATCGATCAGAGAGTGGAAGATGGCGGTGGATGGAATCTCTGGGACAAGATCGATCACCGAAAAACTCGATTGAGTAGAATCTACGAACTGCCAATAACACTTCAAAACAACGTCTGAAAAAGCATTTGAAGGCGGGGAAACTACGATAATACACAGGTAATAATGGCGTTCGTCTAGAATAAAATGGCGGTGAACCAAATAAAGAGAACAGGGCTGTAAAACGACAGGGATAGAGCAAGGCCCAGCATTAGAATACGCCATCTTGTATCCTGCAATGCACGTATAGGCACGCTAAGTTAATCCCTGATAGCAAAGGTACAAGGATGGAGGAATTGCAATCAATCTGTTGCACCGTCAAACAAAGCTTTAAAAAATATATATAATCAAGAATTCTCCAATATATTTAGTCTTTGTCGCAGTGTCTGTTTCCAACACACAACAGTGCCTGTGACATGACGCTAACACCCTGCTACCTTGTGTTATAAGAAGTTGTGTTCACTAATAATGTAAATACATTTTTCTTTATGGATAAATACATTTTCATGTTTCTTATATGTTTGTTTGTATTTCTAAAATGACGTTTCTTAATGTGAATTGTACATTGCAGACTAAATGCATGCAATATACATAATACTCTATACATTTATTATGTTATACTGCTATCTTTCAAACCATTAAAGTGTGCTGTACATGTGCTCCATAAGTGGCAGCCTGACAGCCAGAACAATGGACTTCCCATGGCACAGTGCAAAGGTTCTGGAACAGCTGAACCACCAGCGGGAGCTGGGTCTGCTTTGTGATTGTACCTTTGTGGTGGATGGGGTGGACTTCAAGGCACACAAAGCTGTTCTGGTGGCCTGCAGTGCTTATTTCCGCACCCTCTTCCTGGACCAGAAAGATGTGGTACATTTAGACATCAGTAATGCAGCAGGTGGGTTCTTGTCAGGTTAACTGTTTTCAGGAAATTGTATAAGATTTGTTTTATTTATTATTATTATTATTATTATTATTATTATTATTATTATTATTATTATTATATAACAGAAGTATAGACATAAAGAGTATTCTTCCCTCCTTTTCATAATATTGTAATAACATTTTATAGTTTTTTATATTTTATATAAAATTATCTACACACCAATTGACTATAATTTGTTGTAAAAATTTGGCCATAGTTTGCCAAATTTTTTCAAAGAGACATTTTTTAGCTCCTTTAATGCTAAAATCTAAAACTTTTACATATTCATACATACAATTCTTATATAATGTCTTTCCATTGTAAGCACCTCTATTGGCCCACATGTTCTCCATTTGTGATTACTTACCACTAACTCACTGTACTGGAAAGTGCCACATTGTAGTGTTAACTGTAAAGTAAAACTTCTGCTTCCTTGTCTAACCAAATCTCTGCTATTGTTGTGTAATACTGCAGGTTTGGGCCAAGTCTTGGAGTTTATGTATACTGCCAAGCTGAATTTAAGTCCTCAAAATGTAGAGGACGTGGTTGCTGTGGCCAACTTTCTCCAGATGCAAGAGATTGTAAATGCTTGTTCGGCCTACCAGTCTGTGGCAGTGCCAGCCCCACCCCTCGTAACACAAGAGTTGAGCATCGGTGAGTTACGTCATGTTTTTCAATTTAAAAAATAAATGATTTAAGAACAACAACTAAACTCATTCCTTTGCTTGACGATTCTTGTTTTTAATGTCCCAAAATAAAAGACAAAATGTCAGAAGTGGATCAGAAGCTGGAGAAGGACCTAGAGGAGGTGGCATCCCAAGTAGAGGACGCCCCAAGTACCTCCATACAGAATGAAGGCTCCACCGTTGCTCAGGGAAGTTTGGAGGAGGAGACGGGAAAACGTCAACAGGCGGCCTCTGACACTCCTGTCAGAACACACTCTGGTCGAGGGCGTCCCCCGAAACATGCCAGCGCTGCTGTACCCAAGACGGCCGTCGAGAGACGCTGCGAAACTGCTGCAAAAGACGTACCCGAATTTAAAGACGACCCCTCAGACGTTGACTATACACCCAGTCAGTACATATTTTCTGCCTCTGTAGCCTGACCATCGGTAAATCAGTTGTTCAAAGTTATTTTGGCGAACATTGGCGAGAACATGTATATCTGCTACTAAGTAAAATGATGTGCAGTCATGACTATCATGACTAAGGTTACAGGATACTTTATCTGTATTTAACATTGGTTTTGTTTTTGTTTTCGCCAGAATCATCAGTTAAGTCTGCTGGAAGCTCGTCGTATATGAGTTCACGGGGGAGAAGAACCAGAAAACCACCTCAGCGGAATTTCCCACCTGGTGTGCATTGACATTATACTATATTAATATAGGACAGTGACTTTAGGAATAGTGTATAAAGTCTTGTATCATCGTGCATTTTCAAAACAATTGTAAAACCTTGAGTTTTGGATCAGGGGTTTTGGTACATCGTGT
The DNA here is from genome assembly GCA_027575585.1 of Percopsis omiscomaycus. NCBI lineage: Eukaryota > Metazoa > Chordata > Actinopteri > Percopsiformes > Percopsidae > Percopsis > Percopsis omiscomaycus. The sequence goes on from JAODLI010046476.1 coordinate 16,121, forward strand.
ATACATGTGTAATATATGAGCCGAATTAGCATTTGGCCCTAAAAACGCTCTTCCTCGATTTAGAGCAGTGGTTCTTAACCTGGGTTCGATCGAACCCCAGGGGTTCGGTGAGGTTAAGAAACACCCGACTCATATGATTTGTGATGACACGCCCCCCTTCGGTGGGTTCAGTGGCAATTTGCCACTGACATTCTGTCAGAAGGCACGTCTGAGACACATGATTGGATGATCATTACCCCCTTGTGGCCAGAAACGAAACAGTACCACTGAACGACTCCTAAGTAGATCTGTCATGTGCTAATTGTAGCGTAGGAAGGAAGTTGTTCTTTTACAAGGGCTTTAATTTCCTTTGCGGTGCGCTGTCCCATTCATAGACAGCGATGCAGATGACGAACGCACTCCAAAGGCTGGAGAGGGGGAGGAGGAGGAGGAGGAGGATAAGGAGGATGAAGGCCAGGAGGAGAACACTGAAGAACAGGAGGACGACGAGGATGTTGATGAAGACGAGGCTGGAGAAGACAGTGAGGTTCAGACGGAGGGAGAGGAGTCCAGCAGCGGGAGAGAACGGAGACAGGCGGGGGGCATCAGCGGTCGTTCCGAGTCCAAGCCATACAGTTCAGTGACTCACAAATGTGATGTGAGTATGTGTGTGTTGTGTGACATGAAACCAATTTGAGAGTAAATTTGAGATTTTTGTTTTGTTTCATGGAACTAGAACATTTACATTTAGGCTAAGTTCAGACGGCCTTAAAGCTCAATTCCGATTTATTACCAGATCTGACTGTCCAGACTGACGTCGCATTTTTTTTAAATCCGACTTGTAACGGATTTGGACCACATATGAAAGTGGCCCAGATGCGAAATGGAAAAGATCAGATTCTATGTGACTTGCTGTTCACACTGTCGTGAATCCGATCAGAGTCACACATGAGCAAAAAATTCTGATTTGGGTCACTTTGGCCTGCAGTCTGAACGTACCCTTACATACACTACTTGCACGCCTAGTTACTGTGAAACATCATGACACAATTTGATCCTTCGGTTTATTACTGATGGTCATTACAAAGATAGAAAATGATGTAACACACAAGGGGAAATTAATATACTGTACAATTAGAATACGTCATTAGCACTGGCTTTATCAAGTAAGTTTACAACAGCTACTAAGACTTAGCCTAGTAATTACCACTAAGCTAGAAAGTAATTGGTGTCATTGTGTCAAATATGGACTACTCATGTGTACATTACAGTTTTAAATATGTATGTTTTCCACTATTATGGTTAAATGAATGTGGTGGCATTGCAGTATTAACACGCAGCAACATTAAATGTGCTTCTTTCCAGGACTGCGGCAAGAAGTTCACTCACACGGGGAATTTCAAGAGGCACATCCGTATTCACACGGGAGAGAAGCCATTCAGCTGCAGGGATTGCCACAAGGCTTTCTCTGACCCCGCTGCCTGTAAAGCACACGAGAAGACACACAGGTCTGCATTACACAGTAGGGTATTAATATGCGTATTTGGAGAGCTTTGCTTACCTATTTTCTTCGCTAGTTTGATGGTTTACTTTGAAACGGTGTATGTGTGGAAATGCTCCACTCACTGCATAGAAAGACTTGATCTCAACCGTTGCTTTCCTTTATTCCTCATATAGTTAAGTGATTAGGTCCACCTGCCTTTTAAAGCGCACACATACCGTGTCAAGAATCAAATCACAGAAGAGCTTAATCTCCCTCCTGCTGCCTCAATCGAGGATGCCTGGGTCTGTTAATGTTGCCTCCGTTTCCGTCCTAGCCCTCTGAAGCCATACTGTTGCTCCACTTGCGGCAAGAGCTACCGCCAGATCAGCCTGCTCAACCTGCACCGCAAACGGCACACCGGGGAGGCGCGCTACAGCTGCGAAGAGTGCGGCAAGCTCTTCACCACGTCTGGCAACCTGAAGCGCCACCAGCTGGTGCACAGCGGCGAGAAGCCGTACCACTGCAACTACTGCGACAAGTCTTTCTCGGACCCCACCGCCAAGATGCGTCACCTGGAGACGCACGACACGGAGAAGGGCAACAAGTGCCCGCACTGCGAGAAGCGCTTCAACCAGGTCGGGGGGGGGACTCATTAGCTCATTGTACAATGTTCAGTGTTGTCATTTGTTTAGTTTGTTTTACTGACTGCGTTTTACCTTAAATGTTGACGAAGAAATTACCATTCTTTATCTCTTTAAGTGAAACAATATTTTGCTAGCGAAATGTTATGGTGTTCCTTTTCAAGTCAGTTTATTTGCTTGCATTTATGCCTTGCCCAGATAGGGAATCTGAAGGCCCACTTGAAGATTCACATAGCAGATGGTCCTCTCAAGTGCAAAGAGTGTGGGAAACAGTTTACCACATCAGGTACGATGTCGCTAGCAGAAAGTGTAAGCCTTGTTCAGTTAAACCTTTTTTTCTCTGTGTTATCTCTCTAGTGATGGTGTGGACACTTATGCAGATTTAGCACATGCCCTCCCCCCACACACACACACAAACACACACCTTAGTTCTGAGTATCTGACACTCTCTACTCCTCCCCATACAACACTCACCATCCTCTGCCTTTCATCTACAGCCACATGCATAGTTTTGTTTCACACACAAACAGCGAGCAGAAATGTGCGGTTCTGTAGGGCGCTGCCACACAGTTAAGCAGTGTACCTTTACGATTGATTGATGTCTGCTATCTTTACAGTGACGCATTTAGGCTAATCTCACTATCCGTTTCATAGGAAACCTTAAAAGACACCTGCGTGTGCACAGCGGGGAGAAACCCTATATCTGCATGCACTGTCAGAGAGCTTTCGCTGACCCAGGAGCCCTTCAAAGGCATGAACGCATACACACAGGTACTAGTGCTAGACTGTAGAGGAAGTTACGCCTGTTCTACAGCGATTGCTGCCTCGCACTCTACTGAGACTGTAATGATTGTGTTGCAGGAGAGAAACCCTGCCTATGTCTTATCTGTGGCAAGGCGTTCACCCAGGCCAGCTCCCTCATCGCCCATGTCCGCCAGCACACCGGAGAGAAGCCATACGTGTGTGACCGCTGTGGCAAAAGGTCCGCTCAGCATTCGGCAATTGAAACCCCCCCCCCTTTGTACAAACAGAAGTTAGAAACCTTGATTTAAAAAACAACTGTTGTTTGGCTTGATTAGTAAGCCATTATTATGGGAACATAATATGGGCTTACTAATCAAGCCAAACGACAGTTGTTTTTTGTTGTTGTTTTTTTCCGGTTAAATTATTATTATTTTTTACACACATTAATATTACTTTTGTCATTGAACGTGCTGTTGACGTTACTAGCACATCAGTAAGCTGACAAAGTAGTTTAATAGGCATTTGAATGTACGCAAAGCAGTGTGAAATTCTATTCAAAGTAAGTTAATCACTTGCGAGCTAAATACAGTATAATGAATGCTTTCTTAGAAATAGCTTTCACGTGCGCTCCAGATAAGTGACACGGGCAATTATTACTTTCACAGCGCTGTAGCGATTGCTTGGAATTAAAATAAAAATTATCCTCGGACAGGTTTGTGCAGTCCAGCCAACTGGCCAATCACATTCGACACCATGACAACGTTCGTCCGCACAAATGTCAGATGTGTAATAAGGCATTTGTCAACGTGGGAGACCTCTCCAAGCATATCATCATTCACACAGGTACGGTCAGGTCTAGTTCTACTCGATCTCAAACCAATCTTAATCTTCTTATTGGGCATTATGGTGACATAATTAGTGAGAGGGAAAGTCCAGCCTCAAGTCCCAATTCCTGTTGTCGACTTCATTACCGGTTCATATTGGACTGACCACCATCTCACCAGACACTAATCTCCCATGCCCTCAGGGGAGAAACCTTTTCTGTGTGACAAGTGCGGCAGAGGGTTCAACCGTGTGGACAATCTACGCTCCCACGTCAAAACTGTCCACCAGGGCAAGGCTGGCATGAAGCGCCTGGTAGTTGCTGGGGGTACAGAGGAGATAGGCGAGGCATACATTGGGGCATCCACCCCTGACGAGATCAACATTGTTACCGTCACCACCAAGGACATCGTTACCCTGGCGACAGAGGCCCTGACCGGCAGCACCGTGGCCCAGCTGACAGGTCAGCTAGGAGATGATTTGACCATGCAAAGTTTATAGAAAAAATTCTGTCCTATTTGACATTTTCCACTTGTGACCCATGTGTTCACAGTGGTTCCAGTGGGTGCCGCTGTATCAGCTGATGAAACTGAAGCCTTGAAAGCTGAAATCACCAAAGCTGTGGAGAAGGTCCAAGAAGCAGGTGAGAAAAGAAAATCACCCTATGCAACTGATGGATGCATTCGTCTTTTCTGGGATCATTTCATATCGTGTTAAGAGCCTAAAAAAAGATAAATCTGAAAATAAATAATTTGGCCATAGCCATTTTGGACATTTTGTTTTCCTACACTCGTACACTCCCTGATACACCTTCACCTATGATTGGTCAAAAAAAAATTGTTTTTAATGTGTGCCCCATATGGTATGTCCTTCCTTATTGTATTATTTGCTGTTTCTTCCTTGTTCTGAATTTCACAAATGGTTCTGTCGTCTCCTCCTTAATAAATGAACGTTGATGTTGGTATACTAATTGTAAGTCGTTTTGGATAAAAGTGTCTGCTAAATGCTTAAAATTTATACTGACATTTGCTTTGAGTGCCTAATTTGCCGCAAGTGGCCGACCTTAGAATACGCAGACCATATAAAGTATATTGCCAGCTTTTGTCGGCAAAAAGAGGTCACTGTGTTTTCCTCATTGTTTTGAATGTCAATTCAAGTCATCTTTATTTATAGCATGTTATATAGAGCAACAACCAGAGGCTGTACAGAGGAAGAGCAGAAAAAATCAAAGGGAAAACAGCAATAAGACGATAGTAAAAAGTAATGTATATTTTACACAGCAACTCCAAAATCCATGAATAAAAAGTGGGTCTTAAATGAGATTCAAAAGACATAATAGTGGGAGCAGTTCTGAGTATCTATAGGGAAAAGAGAGTAGGGGCTAAAATGGACCCTTGGGGAGGAAGTTCCCAACATGACAACATGACATATTATTTATTTAAGTTCTGGTATTTATGTATGATTTTAAACCATTCAAGGGCTGTTCCCTGCACACCCACCAGGAGCTCAAGGCATCTGGATAGAGTGGTCAAAAAATTGTAACACTAACCAATAAGTGCCGAGCCCTGTCCAGCAGTTTTTCAGGACCGCTCAGAAGTACCTACCCTCTAGTAGGTACTTCAGTCGGCCCCGAAAACAGCCACAAAAGAGTTCCTAAAGAGTTAGTTCCTGTAGGGGAAAACCGCTTGTGCCGCCCCCTCTAAAAGGTTCCTGCAGTGGAAAAGCGCCTACTGAAACCCCTTTTACACAAGCACCTTAACCCGGAACTTTGCTTTTTTTTAATTCTGGAACATCAGCAATGGAATAAAATGTACTATTAGTTACATTCTTGGCATTCTCTTTCCAGACCCCAACACACAGATCCTGTATGCGTGTGACTCATGTGGCGACAAGTTCCTGGACGCCAGTTCACTGGCCCAGCACGTACGCATTCATACAGCCCAGGCCCTCGTCATGTTCCAGGCTGACTCAGACTTCTACCAGTACACCACGACAACGACAGCCGAGGGGGATACCGCCACCACCTGGCAACCCAGCTCTGAGCAGGTCATGCAAGAAGGGGAACTGATCTTCCACACCCAGCAGGAGGGAGAGGGGGAAAGGGAGGGGGAGGTGGTAGGGGAGACCCAAGAGGAAGAGGGGATGGAGGAGGAGGAGGATGGGGTGACTCTGGAGGAGGTGGGGGGAGAAGGTGACACAGCAGCCCAATCTGAGCTTCATACAGATGGGGAAAATGAGGAGGGGGGGGTCAGAGGGGATGAAATGGACTCTGAATGTCAGAAATAGAGTGACAATCTTCTTCCATTTGCTGGGAAATAGAAATAAGCAATGAACTGCTGTACACCAGAAAGGTTGATAGGATGTCATTTGAGCTACTAAAGGCCACAAAGTTCACCGCAAATGTGTCATGTCATGTAGACAAGGGGAAATAATTATGTTAATAATTTATGACTTGGAAAGATATTTGAATGATTATATCTGAAGATATATATAGTATTTTTTCCTATACTAATTCTACCAAACAGTATGATCAGCAACTATAATTGCCACATTTTATCTGCTCTGGAATTTCTTCCAAAGTTTCTTCATTTATTTTCACAAAGTCTTAAATCTATGTACATCGACTAAAAGACAGAATTTGCCATAATCTTAATACTACTTTGTACAAAATCATAGATCGAACACCTATTTTCATTATCATAATATTGTATGTGACCTCAAAAAAATATCTGTTATTTTTCCATATTATTCAGATAAACTACTGTAGAGTTTCCTCAATAATCCACATATTTTACTATAAATAGTGAAAGTATTTTCTGGAAAGCCCATACAGGGGATATGTATAAAATACTTAGTTGCACTAGACAAAGTGTCTAGATAGTTCTAATCTTTCTAGGATTAGGACGATGATTTAATGTGTCCTTTGAAAAAATCTTAATACAAATGTTTAAATCTTAAAAGCTGTGATGATGAAATGGGTTGAAATGACATACTTGTTGCAAATTTTTTTGCATTTCAACATTTATTTGTTGTTGTTGCAGTAAATAAACAAAATAAAATAACTTGATATTTCATCCTTCTCACCAATCATTTTGTTTTGGTATTTCAAATGAAAAGTATCCAAAATATAAAAAGGTAATATAGCTTGAAATGCCATTAACCCACTGTTCAATAAAGGTTGTCATCACACACTGTCCATTTTGTTTTGGGTGATATGTTTACATTTATAATTTTATAATCGACTCCCGTAAAATTAAATAAATCTTCACGTTATATTTGGAAAGATTAAATCAAAGAAATTAGGTCCAGATGCATGTATGTGATGTGCTTGCATTGTTCAGTGCTAGAATAAAGCTTTCATGCTATTGGTGAAATAGCAGTCGCAACGACGCGTTCTTGTTTGTGATTGGTTGAGTCGCTGCCGGGTCAAAGTTTAGCCGACGGATAACGCTGACGTCGACTTCCACAGGAAAATGGCGACGCTACGAGGATTCATGCAGATGAACTGGAGCAATTCTTTATTATCCTCTAAAAAGAGATCAGGAAACATGACACCGAACAAAGCCAGACGTGTTGGTAGCAATATTCTTGTATTTTTGGTCTTATCTTCCATGATGCACTCAGCACTAGCTGACGGCAAGACTCTGGTCCTTCTTGACAACATGAACATCCGAGACACCCATTCAATCTTCTTCCGCAGTCTGGCAGGTGAGTGAGATATTTCTCATTTGAGTATTATTGTATTAATTTATATTTAAAATATCAGGATAAGCCTCTTTTCAAACAACAGGGTAAGCTTACGAATTGGTGTTTGTAGATCGTTCTATACCTTGCTTAAACGACATGCATTGTTAAAGGTACACTCCTCAATATGCATATGTAATTGTCTTCATGGTTGAAACTAGCTTTACAAAAACGTTGTCTCACAGTCCTCTCTACTCCACCCCCTACAGTGTTTCTAGGCACACACTTTTCCCCTACAGTCACATGCCCTGTTGTGAACAGTTGTGTTTAAATTTTTTTACAGTGAGCTAAGGTGGAAACTTTGATTTCTGGGCTATTTATAATACAATCAAGGAGTTAAAGCGGTCTTGCACGGATTCATGAATTTGAATGAGACTGCTTGTTACACTACATCCATAATTCATTTAGATTTTTTATTTGTGCAAATGTTCCTTTTATTAAGTCAGTAATGCATGGCTTGAACTAGCATACATTTACCCTGTGTGTGCTGACTTGTTTTGTCAAAGCTGCTGACATGTTTTTCCTTTTCAGATCGTGGTTTTGACCTAACTTTCAAGACTGCAGATGATCCCTCCTTGTCTTTGATAAAGTATGGCCAGTTTTTGTATGACCATTTAGTCATCTTCTCGCCATCAGTCGAAGGTAAATTCAGAATGTTAACAATAAAATGTAAAATGTACGTTTTAGAACTCTGGATGTTCAGGTATTTTTTGTTTTGTTCTTTAGACTTTGGAGGGAATATCAATGTGGAGACAATCACATCCTTCATCGATGGTGGAGGCAATGTCCTTGTTGCTGCAAACTCTGATATTGGTCAGTGTCAAAGTGTTGGACCATTATAGTGACTAGAACTGACTAGATCTGTATTGTCTTTGGAAAATACTTGAATGTCTGTGACTACAAAATTAATGTTTATAACACTATGCTGTAGAGAACATTCAACATTGCATGATTATTATCCCACATCTGGATCCATAATTTACTTTTTACCTCCAGTAATTCTGCTTGTTTATTTTAGGTGACCCTCTGAGGGAACTGGGCAGCGAGTGTGGTATTGAGTTTGATGAGGAAAAGACTGCTGTCATTGACCACCACAACTACGATGTGTCCGACCCTGGTGATGTAAGTGAAATCTTATATAATTTAGCCTCGTGAGACCAAGTCAGTAGGTACACCCTTAATTTATTGAGCCTTGTTTCTGTCGTCAACGACTAAACTACTCAGCTGGATGGCGATTGGCCATCCGGCAGGAATGGTCTTAAAATAAATCTGAAGATGATCTCCTGATCTCTTGCCTTCAATTGATGAGCATAATTCTTAAACAGAAATGTAATGGTTGAATAGCACTTGATATTTCAGTCAGTTGTGTCAAATACAGTTCTAAAACACTGGCGTAACTGTTTTGTCTCCAGCATACCCTTATTGTTGCTGATCCAGAGAACCTGCTTAAAGCAGTGACTATTGTTGGAAAGCCCACCAACCAACCAATTTTGTTCAAAGGTGTTGGGTAAGAAGAGCACCAGTTGTTAATGTATCATTATAGTTGTGTCATATTGCTTTCTCACAGTAACCCTGGCTGACCTTTCCGTGTTTGTTCTCCGTTAGCATGGTTGCGGATCCAGAAAACCCCCTCGTGCTTGACATCCTCACTGGGTCCTCAACATCTTACTCCTTTTTCCCTGACAGAGCAATCTCTCAGGTAATATCCAAACACCAGTAAACCTACCTCAAACACACACTATAATGATGCTTTGTTCAGATTTGAGTTATAAATAACGCATAATAATAGCTAATAGCAGTCTACACGCAGGCCGGTGGTCATCCACAATGAAACCATCTCTCGGGTATCTTCATACAAATACCTTGGTGTTTTTATTGATGGTTCACTGACCTGGAGCACACATGTTGATAGTCTCTGTAGTAGACTACAACGTCGTCTGCATTTCTTGCGGCGACTCAAGAGTTCATGGTGTTGATTAAGAGTTTATTGTAGTTTTGTCTTATTTATTGACGATTGACAATTTCTTAGGTGTAGCTCCTCTCTGTACTATTTTTAGCGTTTTATAGGTTTATTTAACATAAGTGTTTTTTTTTCTGTGTCATTTTATTGTATGTTTGGACTATTATGTTTTTAGATATGTTTCTGTAGCTGTATTACCATGTCTTTCATGTATGTGCAATTCTTTTCTTTATAGATGCAGCGTAAGTGAAAGTCTAAGCCAAATTTCCTACATTGGGGGTCAATAAAGTGAATCTTGAATATAACCTGGTATCTAACGGCATCAAACAGCAGTGTGAACGCATATAAACACTGATGATACACATGTGTCTTCTCACCAGTACCCCCATGCTGTTGGCAAGAACACCCTGCTGATCGCTGGCCTCCAGGCCCGGAACAACGCCAGGGTGGTCTTTAGCGGTTCGTTGCAGTTCTTCAGTGACGCCTTCTTCAACTCAGCCGTACAGAAAGCCACACCTGGCTCTGAGAGGTAATCCTGACCTCTCCCAAGCTTATTTCTCACAGACTCCTTATTCATAACTCTCTTATACCCTCATACCACCTAATCAAACTAATTTAAATCTCTTTATAAGAGAGTAAAGACAGTTGATGGTAGTCCTGTGTTTGACACTATTGTTGCTCTGGTGCTGTAGGTACGATCAGACGGGGAACAGGGAGCTGGCAGAGGCTCTGTCCCGCTGGGTGTTCAAGGAGGCTGGAGTTCTCAGGGTGGGGGCCGTTACCCATCATCCTGTGGGAGAGAGCAGTCCTCCCGCTGCATACACCATCACTGACCTTGTGGTGAGCTCAGAATATAAACTCATCAGTAATTCGTCTGAAACGGATGTTGGTTGTATTTTTGTTGAACGATTTCTTTTTTTTCTTTTTCTGCCTGTTGAACCTAAACCTTTACACCGCAGGAGTACAGCATTGTCATTGAGATGCTTTCAGAGGGTCGCTGGGTTCCCTTCAATGGAGATGATATTCAGCTGGAGTTTGTGAGAATTGATCCCTTTGTGAGGACATACCTGAAGAAAAAAGGTACGGAATTGTTATTGTGGTACATACTTGTTTACATGAATGCAGATTTCTAATGATTAAATATGTAACATCTTTGTCATCAAAATGTCTTTCCATTAGGAGGAAAATACATTGTCCAGTTTAAACTACCTGATGTGTACGGAGTGTTCCAGTTTAAGGTGGACTACAACAGACTAGGATACACTCATATGTACTCCTCAACTCAGGTGAGATGAGAGGATATTTAATCTGTTACAGTGTTACAAAGAGTTGGAAGTTCAAGATTAAGTGCGCAAGAGGTGACCTTGCTGTTCGTAGTTTTCTGCAATTTTAGGAGTTTTTGTCTAAACATGTTTTTAAGCAACTAAAGTATTTTATAAGTTTTGTACAACAAACTCTGTTTTGCCAAAGATAAACAATTATTAAATGGGCTCAGTGACGTGAAAATTGTTTATTTAGAGCAGCGCCAATTGAGGGGCTTTTCAATTTGTTGTTAGAATGTATTTGATTGACACAAAATCCTGCTTGCAGCTTTTGATACAGGGAAGAAGTTACTGTGGTCCAGTCCACGATACATTTACCATGTTAAGATGTGTAGCTTGACCTCTACATTGTTTCACTTGTTACAGGTGTCTGTGCGTCCCCTGCAGCACACACAGTATGAGCGTTTCATCCCATCTGCATACCCCTACTACGCCAGTGTCTTCTCTATGATGGGAGGACTATTTGTCTTCAGCATTGTCTTCCTACACATGAAGGAGAAGGAAAAGTCAGACTAATGCAGAGTCATGGGTGGCTGGAATAAAGAGATTTTAAAAATTGGCCTTTTAGGTTGAGGAGTTTGAGTTTAGGCTCTTGGTAACTTGAGTGTTCTGGCAGAGACGTTGACTGCAATACTCCATGGTGAATTTTTTATTTTAAAAGACCCTGAACTAAGTAGTGGGGTTTGGAGGCTACAGTGGGTCCCCTACAATTACTTGCCATGGTTAGCAGTTTTTGTACTTGGTAGAAATGTCATTCTTGTATATAAATTAAGTCAAAGTCCTGTACGTTCTGAATTTGGAAGTTGCTTTACATAACTATGATCCATTTTAGTAAAGCACTTGGATATGAAAATTTAGGATCAAAAGCGTGATGTGGGAACTACATGCACTGATGATATTTTTTTTTCTCTTTGTAGACTAACAATTTTCCTACAGAGGTTTGTCCTTACCACAATAAAACAATGACATTCCACCTCCTTGTCACTTGGTATTTGGAAAGTAATGCGTTTCATAAAATGAACTTTCTTGACTCAAATATAAAATGCACTAAATAGCCTATTTAATTTTTCATGCCAAATTTTGTGAGACAGAATTAGGATGGTGGTGACGTAATGGGCAGGCCTAAATAGAAGAGGCGTGAACCTTGATTTATATTTTGAATTTATGCCGGTGTTTTGTCGATTTGTCCTACCGTGTCAAATTTTACTACTGAGCGCGAAATTTAGTTTATAGCGAAATAATGAGGTATTATTCAAAAGGTGAAATGAACTTATTGTGCTACCAGTAACGTTACGAGCTGATAAGGGTACGGTATTAATAGCAATGTATCTTATCGACGCGAAGAGGCGTTTAATTACATTAATAAAAAATATATATAACGTTACATCACAGCTCGAGTTTTTAACTAAAAACTTTTATTAATTTGCGTATATGTCTCGCTTAGGAATGATCTTGTGTGAAAGCTAGCCGGCCGGGCTAAAGTTCAGTAGCATCGGCTAAATTCTGCAATATGTCTCATTCAGTATGACAGCACATGTATAGCTAGACCGCGATTTTATTCGTTTTATCGTGTGATGTCATTCGATAGCGTTGGCAGCCACTGTCGTGTGACAATCTCGCAATGCCTTTCTCGACATTAACTAGCTAGCTAGCTAACCAAGTGTTCGTTCAGGAGATCAACAACAAACCGCCTCCTAACCGGATCTGATCTTAGAGTCAGCTGATAGCTTGCAGCAAGCGGCCAAGGATACCAGTAATGGATCAACTCAAAGTCAAGGACCGAATACTGGAGAACATCTCATTGTCCGTAAAAAAGGTATGGTTGTTGTACCATTGTCTTAACAAGTTTGTCTTTATATACAAAAAATCATCGTGGGCCATTTGTTATCCAAAGAGCAACTTGGAAAAGGGGAGCACACCATGTTTACAGTCCCAGACAGAATGCAGGCATTGTAAAGGGCCTTCTAATTAAATTGACAGCTTTGGTTTGAACTCATTCCGCTCTAGCGTTTCAGTCATAGGTCGCAGTTATCTTGGTCTTTCTTTCAGTTATGGTGAACAATGGTGGAGAAACCAAACCCCAATGTTTCCTCACTGCGGCATACGTTGTAAACACATCTGCACTGTGTCATTTCGAGAATCGTTATTTTCACAATATGGTTAGCCAATATACCTTTTATAATCGTCCAAGTTGAATAATATCAAACATGTAGTGCCTACTAGGTATGCATAATGTTGATACCTTATTTAACTTAAGCTTATCCTGTTCATGATGCATTGTTTTCCATTCATTTACTTGGCATCAACACAGGCTTTTGCTATTGTTGGAAAAGTATTTAAATCCTTTATTTCACATTTTTCTGTTTGAAAGAATTCCCCTTCCTTGGTCAGCAGTCATATGACCACATGGCGATTTCATGTAGCCCAATCCTTAATTCTGAGTCTATATTCACTGAGGAGCACATGAGTATGGACGCATTCTGTGGTCATATTTGTAGTGATCATAGTGACTATATCTTTACGACTTTGCTTTTGCTTAAATGAAAATTACATAATAAGTTTATGGCCAGAGTATAACAAAAATATACAGTATGTTCTCTCTCTACATTCTTATTTTCTGCACTGTGTATAGCCTAGTGGTTGCATGTTTTGTTTTGAGTCCTTCCATTGCTTTTTGTGTTTATTTATATTTCCCAAATTTCCGTTTGTGATTACTCTAATAGCTGTTTACTTTTTGAGCCAGTCTTAGAGGTGAGGTAGCTGATCTCCCCACTTTCTTTCTTTGCTTGATAGTTGTTGCACAAATTTGAGGTGTGCAAAGTCGTTATCTTGCTTAAGAATTAAGGATTGCCCAAGCGTAAAGGAAAGCGTGCCTACAGCTTGTCATTTTAGGTCGGCCAGCTTTATCTAATCACCTCTGAACTGTTTATCTTGATTTGTTTATTAATGAGTTAGCACATTGTATACATATGTGTGCACACATGTAACTTCATTAAATGTAAATTCATACATATAAGAACAAGAGTTATTAATATTGCATTAAGAAGACTATGCCTATATTTGTAATCTGACTTCACTTGTTGCTGTATACGACAGCTTTACTTATTTTCATCCAACCATGATAAAACCATGATGGCATTAGCTCCTGGCTAGGCTCTCTTCTTTAGTAAAGTGATTGACCCTGAACTTTGTCTTGTCACAGCTGCAGAGCTACTTTGCGGCCTGTGAAGATGAAACTCCCGCCATTCGTAATCATGACCGGGTCTTGCAGCGGCTATGTGAGCACCTGGACCATGCTCTGCTGTACGGGTAAGTTTCAGATGGGGCTTGACAAACAAGAAAGTTGCAAACTGCAGTGAAACATTTATTTATGCAGGGGTCCCCTTGGTTCGCCAACCTTCTGATTCTAGCATGTAAATAAAAGGAAATGGTTGGAAATGTGGTTCACAGAGATGACACAGTGACATGAGTTGCATGTCATTGGCCAGTATCAGCCTCGGCGCTCTTGGTTTGTCTTAAAGATACTCACTTCGGATGTATTATAGCAACTTTAGAACCCAAAAATATCTGCCCCAGGTCACTGTTTATGTGCATTTGGCTGTAGGGGTAGAGAACAGTGTGAGTCTGGTCTGGAGACATGTAGGGGGAGGAGTAGAGAACAGTGGCAGCGCATGTGTTTTCTTAGTTTCAAACCGAGCAATTCCGGATCCAAAGTCCATTTGGTGTACTACTTGTTGTTGCTCTATCCCCACGGCAGGCTGCAGGACATCTCCTCGGGCTACTGGGTGCTGGTGCTGCACTTCACCAGGAGAGAAGCTATACGCCAGATAGACGAGCTGCAGCACATAGCAACCAACCTCGGACGAAGTGAGTTGTCAGCCATTACATTAGCGTGTCAAGTTTCAGCAATGTGTATTTTGAGGACATAACGCTCTCACAAGACAGTCACGTGGATATAATGCAAATGCATCCCTATTTTCTGTGATGTTGATGACTCCATTTCAAGCTTATTACAAAGCCTAGCCAGGATAGTCTAGTGGTCTAGGTGTTGGACTCCCAGCCGGAAGGTCGTGGGTTTAAGCCCCAGAGTTGGCCTACCTGTAAGCATCCTTGAGCAAGACCTAACCCCTATCTGCTCCATGTAATAGCATCATGTAATTGTTAATCGTTTGGATAAAAGCGTCTGCTAAATTACCTAATTGTAATTACATACTGTAGTAAATGGTTATGTAAAAATGTTATGGTTTCTGATGAGCGCATGTCTACTCTTAGTTCTAAATAGGGTGTCTGTTTATCAATATATTTGTCCAACATGACCCTAAACTATTCCTGACCTGTACAGAAAATATTTTTACAGAGGCTTTCTTTTCCTGTGTAGGCCGTGCATGGTTATACCTCGCACTGAGCGAGAGCTCCTTGGAAAGTTACTTGCGCCTCTTCCAGGAGAACCAAGGATTGCTACAGAAATATTATTTCAAGTAAGTAATGCACCTGCAAGTAGGTAGAGGTAGGTAGATTTAGGTATGTGTGCACAGGGTTGTAGATTGGTATTGTACAATATGTGGTTGAAACAGGTTCATCTAGTCTCCACATTGTGAGTTTGGCACCTTTACTTTAAGAAATAAGGTTGGCTTCATTGTGTGTGTATATAAAATGCATTAAATCAGTTTTATTTAGTTTAGTTTCAACGTTAAAAATGTCTTGTTATCATGTGGGATTGATTTTAGATTATTTTAATAATCTTAAATCAATCCCACATGATAACTGATTTTAGATTATTTTAATAATCTAAAATCAATCCCACATGATAACAAGACAAGGAATGCATGAACGTTTTAAATAACTTTAGGTTATAACTGTAGGTTAAACTAAACATTTATTTCTGGTCTAACTAGACTTTGTGCTATATAGTGGGAAAAGTGGCATAAAAAAATGACTTTAATGCTCTATTAAGCAGAATATTTTATTATATGTTACAATCCTCTTATTTCAACATACTATCAGAAGGTACCATTGAGAGCCGGTGTCCTACTTCAACATTTATTAAGTATATTTTTCTACTGATTTTCATCTAATTTCTTAAAAGTAAATATGCATAACTTGCATGTGAAACACTATCTCTCTCTACCAGAAATGCACTGGTCTGCAGCCATGACCACCTCACACTATTTCTGACACTGGTGTCAGGCCTGGAGTTCATTCGCTTCAATTTGGAGCTGGTTAGTACACGGTCCATCAAATCCACCTTAAATATTCACCTGATTGTAAATACGCTTCTGGTTATCTGCCATTTATCACTTATTGAGGTAATTCAGCCTACTTGCATGAAAGACTTTTGAATTTGCAGTTTTGAATTTTATAATCCAGGACCAGTATTCCCAGATAAACAACGGTAGTTAATATGACCTCCTCCATTGACCAATACTATCTATCGCTGTTTGGTTTCCAATTGATCTCTTATCCCGGTCGCCAAAATGACGTAGAAAATGTTATACTGTCGATTTAAACCAAGTTCTTTCGATTTGCTGATGCTGTGGTTTTGCTGGCTCAGGACGTGCCGTATCTGGACGTCGCTCCCTACATGCCAGAGTACTACAAACCCCAGAACCTACTGGACTTCGAGGAGAGGTTGCCCAGCTCAGACAGCCTCTCTATACACTCCTTCACCTCGCTAACCTCCACCAACCTGGAGTGGGATGACAGCGCCATAGCTCCCTCAAGTGAAGGTGAATTGTTCCCCTTTGTATTCCAATGTTTACTCCTCTCAGTGGGGACTTGCCTGATTGGTTGTTGAGGATTCCCAGTATCCTTTCCAAAACCTCATATGTTTAAACCAAGGCTCGTATGTAGTAGGGCTGGGTATTAGCAAGGACCTCACGATGCGATACGTATCACAATACATTGCGATGCGCTACATATTGCGATTCATTGCAATACATGAACATTATAAAATACAGCTGAAAATACAACTTGTTGTGTACCACCTGGGTAATATGTACATCACATTCTACTGATAACTCTGCAGACAAATTGAGTGAAAACTATTTAATTCAAAATTTCCATTCCAATTTATTAGAACAATATTTGCATTACACATTGTCTGGTTAAAACATGAATAATGTAGTGATTGAATTATATCCTTCATCTTGTATATCTATTCCCTGTCTTGTTCTGTATATTTTTCATGTGATTAATTAAAACCTTTTTTTATTTCTATGTATCGATAAGTGAGTCAAATATCGCGATACCTTTCTTTGCACAGCCCTAGTATGTAGGTCAGCTAGTTTGTAGAATGGGATTGGGGCTTCTCATTAGTCCTTTGTTTGAACACTTTCCCCTTCACTATCCATAAAACATCATTAGCAGTCATTACTTCCCCCATTTTTAGCTCCCTCTGTCTTATGACTTCCCCATGTCTTATTATTTGTATCATATGTCATGTTGTGTTCTCGTCTGTCTAATTTCCTCTTTATTTTCTCCCACACCTGTTCTCTAATGTTTGAATTTTATCCCTCCTATTTTTAGATTATGATTTTGGTGACATCTTCCCCGTGTTGCAGTCAATGCCAAGTGCAGACTGGGAAGGTGGGACATTGGTTAAACCCCTTCATCCCTCTAGTCATCCCCCCCCCCCCCCCCACACACACACCACTCACGGTCTCTCTCCTCCTCTCCCTACCTCCCTCACGGCCTAACACCATGCATGGCCGTTCCACAGTGTGTGCTGTATGTGCGCGCTTCTCACTGGGTATACACACTTAGACACTAGAGACACTAGCTTTTTTTATGTGTAGGTAAATGGATTACAGTTCCACATCAGTGGGATCAGTTTCTAAGACTGTTTGTCTAATATGTAGGACTGTAGGATGTAGTATATTATGCTAAGCGTTCATGTAGCCTAGATTTAATGTGCATGGTAGCCAGTATTGTAACTGCTGTTGATATAACGTTTTTGAAAAGGCAGTTTCAGACAGTTTGACTATTTATTGAGAATTTAAAAAAAAGCAGGTTTCCAAAGTTTTAGTCGACATGTGTTTTATTTCTCTGTCCAAGGTACACTACTCGATTGTGTGCACCCTTAACTATGCATGTAGCATAGTTAAGTAGCAAGTTTCTTTGAGAGAGAGAGAGGAGTTGATTGTTGAGGCTTGTGGCATGGCTTGTCAGAAAATTAAACTTTTTTTTTAACGTTGATTATTCAATTCTTCTTCAAATTGTCGAGCTGCAAACACTGATGCTTTAAAACCCTTTTCACTATAAAAAAACTATAAATAAAATGTCTCTTTTCTGGTGTGATGTTTGATATTCCATTCCAGTGGAAATGTGTGGCGCTGAACTTGTGTGGCTTTAGTCATATTCTATGTAGGTTTTTGGTTGTCACTGCAAAGGAAGTTATTGCTTGCGCACTTGTGTGTTGTGCATGTGTATGTATGGCAATGCACACTAACACGAATAATGTATGATACTTTGTAGATGTTGAAGGTGCAGTAGGAAAAATTGGGAGCGAAATCAGCAAACATTTGAAAGACTCTCCTCGTGGCTTCATGTCAGATTAAACGGAAATGCAAGAAACTCTTCTTTACACTCACAGCTGGTGGAGATTTCAGGAACACATGTTATTTGATTGGTTAAAGGGACAACCAGAGGTTATTGCTGTGGACATTGCAGAAACAATGTTGTTTTGGTCTCTAACACAAGAACGCACCCAACCCCTCCCTCACCTTAAAACTCCACATTTCCTAGCTACTCAGAAATGTGTATAATAAAACACTTGAAATAGTGAAGTACATTGAAGGCCCTTGCATTTTGAGAAGACATAAAGCCACCTTTTCATCTCTACTCTCCCTCTTTCTTCAAGTGCTCTGCTGTCTGCTTAGCCTGGAAGCGAGCATATGCTAGCCCACAAATCCCCCTCCCCACCAGGCTTGTTTTGGGGGGCGCTAGAAATCTGTGATTGTTCCTTTTTTATAATGCAACATGGAGCGTTTCACTCTTTCACGTTTTTGCTCATCCTCAATTCTCCAAAGTTGTCTACTGCACCTTTAGTGATTATTATGAGAAGCCTTTGCTACTGTTGCTTTTACGTTAACCCAGCATCTTGTCCCTGCCCACCGTCGTAGAGGGCGACCTCACCGACCCGGCCAGCTGCCCACGCTCCAGTGGCTCGGACCCCCAGACGGTAACGAGCGACTCATTGGTCCTTCGAGCCAGCGCCGTCGCCTTCTCCAACATTACAATGATGCCGGCTTCCTCCGGCCTGCCCACGCCGCGAAGCCCGACGTCCAGACACAACCCCTTTAACGAGGACACGGACACCAACACCTCAGCAGACGTGACACCCGTCCACGTGGCCAGCCGCCGAGACTTCACTGGAGACGGCATGGAAAGCAGTACTAGCAATGAACTGGAGGTCATCAGGTAGTGCACCCTCATGTTCTCTTGTAGAATAATAATAATAATAATAATATTGCATTCCCTTTTTCCCTTTAGTCAGTAGTTATGGGTGTTTCTGGGATGGGTTGACCTGTATAAAAGGACCTGATTCTGCTATGTTCATTTTACAACATGTAGCCATTCTGTTTGCACGTAAAAAAAAAAAATTAAGTCATTTAGCAGACACTTTTATGCAAAGCGAGTACAGTTACAAGTACAGTATTACAAGGAGCAGATAGGGGTTAGGGGTTAACACCCAGACCGCTGGACCATCCTGGCTGATTAAACCTCCACTCAGTTTGAAGCTGGCGGAGATACTCTGTGTGTTTGCTGAGGTCAGCAAACTGTTTATACTCAAATGAACCATTTATAAAGAAGGTGTCAGTTTTCCCACCCTGATGCAACAAAACATAGGAGATGACAGAGAGATGTTATTAAAGTGTGGTCTGTACACGCCCACACAGTCCTAAGAAAATGTCTGATCAGCCGCATTATACCTTTATAGAGGGGACACTAAATTTAAGTGTTTATGTGCCCCCACATTCCAGATGTTATTTTACTTTAGGATTGGAATATAAATGTATTTAGGTTAAGATTAAAACCAAAAGAGATGTCTGTATCTGGCTTGTAGGTTTATATAACACAATGTGTGTGTCCTAAAAATGTTGTCGTAAAAGTCCCTAAAGTGTTATTGAGATCGGAAGCAACCCCAACTAGCTGCTGTGTCTTTCCAGGATTGCCAGACGCAGGAAACCAGCCAAGAAACGAAGGGGGAAGGGCTCCACAGACTCCTCCGGTAGCCTCCAGAGCTCTGACCACGTGGAAATGGACAATGGCCTCCACAGTCCAGAAAACGACCCAGCGTTGGAGGGGGACGCAAAAACCTTGAGCCGCACAGCGGGCCAGCGGGTGGACAGTGAGGCAGGCGCGGTGAGCAGGGGGAGGAGCAGGAGAGGAACAGGGGTCGAGGAAGGAGAGGATGACAGGGTGGATGACAGGGCGGACGGCCTCCTGCGGCTCCCAGAAATGACGGACACCTCCATGGCCAGCGTGGGCCAACCCTTACGAGATGTCATGGACCGCCTCAACGGGGCTCTAGACGGAGCCGATCCCTGGGCGGAACGGGCCGAGGGACAAGTCGAGGATAACGCGGTCTCCTCGACCCGCTTCCAAGCCCCCCGGGCTCCGACGCAGCAGCCCTTTCGAGAGGATCCGGGGGCTGAACCACCCGACCCGTTCCCGCTGCCCCACAACCCCGCCCCTTTGCAGACCTCTCCGGCTGCCGAACCGCTCTACTGCTTTACCCCCGACAGTCCAGACCCTGCTCTCCAGGGTGGTGGCCACAATGACCCTGCAGGGCATGGCCAGCCACAGGCTCTTCCTGGTGGCCATGAGGCTGTGGGAGAGGGAGAGGGAGAGGCAGAGACGGCAGCAGCAGCAGCAGCAGCAGGACAGGGGCCCGACGCAGAGGTAGAGACTTCGGGAACGGAAGCGCTGGCCAATAGCACTGTGACAGCTGAGGAAGCAGAACTGCAGCAAGATAGGAGCCTCAGCTGCACAGAGATCTTCCATCCTGCAGAGTTCAAGTAAGGGATTCACTCAATCTGTCTGTTTGTGTAAAGGCATAGTGCGTGTGTAGATTTTAGTACCTTAGTTCCTCCGGCTTTGGGTCCATATGTTGCGTAAACGTATATTATACTACTACCTTCAATTGAAAGAAAGTACTCTTAGCAAACGTCTCTCTGCCATTCTTTTGGGATACACAAATCCGTGGCACATGATTGGATAGGGCACGCAATCACACGCCCAAGCAGTGTGTGTTTACCAGGTCCCGTTATCGCTCAACTCTACCCCCATGTGGCCTAGAATGACATACTACCAATTACACTTGAGTGTGAAACCAGGCCTATTCTTGTTTCTATTTCAGGGTGGATAACAACCACTTGCTACTACTCATGATACATGTGTTCAGGGAGAACGAGGAACAGCTCTTTAAGGTAAAATGATTTGGGAATAGTTCATATTCATTTATTTTCCTGTGATACTGAATGGCTCGTGCAGAATTTTGATTTCGCACTGAATTGTGTTTCATTCTGTGTTTTGTGTATTTAGCGTATTTATCCACATGTTGGCACGAATAATATAAACAAATTGTTACTACAGCATAATGTGTGAATAATGTGCACATTGCTTCATTGTGTTCTGTAGATGTTGAGAATGAGTACAGGCCACATGGAGGGAGACCTTCAGCCCCTCTATCTACTGCTAACTGACTGTTACATCTACCTGCTTAGGAAGGGTAAGTGTCTGATGCGCTGGTAGCAACCCAGGAGTCTGGATGAAGTCCTGTATTTATGTGCGGTGGACGTAGTGAGATCTACCCACGTCTTGACACAGTAGTAACTATGTCAAGTATGTGCACTATATACAGTATGTCTTGTTTTTTAAACCTAACCCGCAGGTGCAGCAGAGAAGCCCTACACGGTTGAAGACGCGGTGTCTTACAATGAGCTGGATTATGTGTCGGTAAGTCCTTTTCCAACAGTCTGCTGGTCTTTTACACTAAAAAAGCAGCTTACTAAGAGTTATCAATGTGTTCTTTTTTCAGTTAGTCAGTGCTTTTTGACGTCAGTGTTTCAGTTTCACTCGGTTCATGAGTTCATAAGAGTTCTGTTATCAGTCGTCATTATGTTTTTACTCAAAATGCAGTATATGGCTATTAATAAACAAATGGTTATTTACTAAAACACGCTGTAAAATACTTGTATTCAGTTGCCCTGTTAAAGTAACATTGTACTTTAGTAAAGTCATTAAATATACCTTATTATAATATTTGAGTTTACTATTAACCAAATGTATTGATTCTCTTACCTCCATTGGGTTCGGTTGTATCTCATAACCGCATTTAACTCGTCTATGACTCTGGACAAACCGTTTCAAGGTCTAATATGTGTACTGGTGTTACTTTAAATCAGCATTCATTTGGTTTCTGACCAGTAGAGGGCAGAATGTAGCCTTCACAAAGATTTGACGACACAGTCGAAAAGATAAAATGCAGACTGACTGTGTGTCGCAAGTGGCACAATAGGACACCTTTGCTCAATGGCATCTAATGGATAGCATTTTTCACATAAGATTTGAAAATGTTAGCTATTGTTGCTTTATTGTGAAGGACAAATGTCACCTATCTGTGTTGCTATTGTACTGTCTCATAGGTGGGCCTTGACCAGCAGACATTGACAATCGTGTGCACCAACAGACGCCGACAGTTCCTTTTAGACACAGCAGACTCCTCGCTAACTCTGTGGGTGTACTATGTCTGTTTCCTATTGTGTGTTTGGGACTGTTACTCTTCAAATGTGCCAATGTCATTGCACATATTGTTCACCATTTTCTGAATTTTAAAATTGTGTTAATGTCATCATTAAATGTAGGTTAGATACCCTCCCTATTTCCATTATACACAAAGTGTAGTGTTCAAAAAACGTTATACATTTCAGTGGGCCACAGAATTATCCCCTCGGTTAGTCATAATTTCCTGAAATTATGACTTTAATATGTATTTTAGGTTTGGTGCCTTTTACTACATTGTTTAGCCAAGACCAAGTATGTAATGCTGTATGAACCCCCATAATTACCATGTAAATAATGGATATTCTCATTTCTTTAACCTTCCCCTGTTCTCCAGCTGGTTTCTGTCAGCACTGAAGTCAGCCATGGTGAATGGTTGCAGAGAGCCCCCGTATCCCTCCATCCTCACTGACGCTACAATGGAGAAACTGGCCCTCACCAAGTTTGTCTCCTCCGAATGTCAGTGTGAGGTACAGAAGGAACTATATAGCTAACCAAGGCTGTAACTTTTTAACACTGACATTTAAGCTGTATCATCTGGAGTGTATATTATTTTTTGAATATTTTGAATTATTTTGTGAATTAAATCAATTTAGTCAAATGCATGGCAAACATGAACAAAATGTTTTTTGTGTGTTTAAATTTTTTTTGATTAAAGTGGTAACGCAAAGCCAGGGGGTTTCTGTGTGAAGTCCAAGTCGGTTAAAAGTATAATGTGTGTCATTCCTGGTTGGAGGGGAAAAAAAGACAGCCTGTACTAATGTGATAAGTAAATCCTACAACTTCCTGAAGGCATCAAGTTTCCTGTAATGCTAATGACTTGATGGTGCACATGACTTGCAGTTAGGTTTGATTTATAAATACCACCCAAATAGTAAGGGGTTGTGAGTGAATGTGGCTTATTAAACCTCTATTCAGTACTTTCTGAGTATACACAGACCCCGTTAGGTGTGTTCAGTAGACAGAATGTTTGCTATGTTTAGTGAACTTCACGTTAGCTACATTATAGAACCCAACACTGTTTGGGGTTCATAATTTTAGGAAACTATGAAATGGCAATTGTCAAATGTCTTCAGTATAAGTATGGTGCCTCACTGTAGTGTTTGGCCAAGACAGTTGTGCAATGCTGTATGAAACCCCCATATCACATTTCCTCATATGTTCGGTACGTTCTACAACCCAGGTTGTAGATTTCCATTTCCCTATCCAATCCAAAGCCCTACTCCTCTCCATTTTAAACTACTTGTTCAGTTCAGCACTGTTTTAAGCTCAATAAACATGCCAAAATGTAAAATGCATCCTGAACGCTCCTACAGTATGCATTAAGGTTAGCCTTACTGGCAGAATTGTATTTTTATTTTTTTTCAGGAGTCTTTACTGACGTCTCCCTGATTGGTCCTTTTGTTTTGTGTATATGCCGTTTTCTGTCAAATCAAATTTATCATAGCTCCACTTATTTTCAACCCGATTTGTCTGGACATGGGTGCCAATAATTCATACCTTCGTTTAATTGGTGTTTTATCTTTTGCATTTTTTGGTTGACTTTTGGGCTGCAGGTGTCAGAAGTAGCTATCAAACTATACTCGCTGGTCCACTGGCAGGACCCTATGGACGTGGCATTGTCTCCTCAGGGTGGCGCATCACACTTTTCCAGCACCAAGGAAGGCGCTCTGCTCTACAGGGCCGGCACCACCTACCTGGGCAAGGAGCTGTGGAAGGCTTGCTATCTTGTTCTCAGGTATAGCCAAGGAGCTGGCTTGGCTCCGTTTAAAAAGCTTTTGGCATCCTCTGAGTGGTTGTTCATCCATAACAGCTGTGCTCTGTGGCTCCTGCAGCAATGGGATTCTGTACCTGTACGCAGAGAGGATTGATGTAACACCACTGATGTCCATCACTATGGGGTAAGCTTTAAGAAGAAGGTGAAATAGTGGTTAAATCTATTATCATTATGCGATATCATAAGTACTTAACATGTATAACTTTATGGGAAGGGTGTTTCCATATGTAGTTTATACATGCATTATACCTGAGCAGAACTAGTGTCTCCAGTCTCCATGAAATCCCTTAGCTGAGAGGAACTACTTTCAGCAAAAGCTACAAATATCCTTCTCCCTCCCTCCCTGTTAGAGGAGAGCACTGTGGAGGTTGCAGGCGCTCCAACAGCACAGAGTATCCACATGCCTTCCAGGTCATCCTGACCGAGCGGCCCCCGCTGGAGCTCAGCGCAAGCAATGAGCAGGAGATGGCGGAGTGGATGCAGCTGCTCTGCCAGTCAGTCTCCAAAGGGGTGAGGAGAGAGACTCTCAAACCACACCGAGAACGCAAATATTTGTCCACTTCAACGATGCTGTTAGCACTTACAGAGCTTTCGGTTGTCAGTTCGGGCGTAGTGTTAAGGATGAATTTACACAGCAGCTTGACTATTTAGGGTATTTCACAATGACTTTCCCCTTTTCTGTCTCTCACCTTTTCTGTCTCTCACCTTTTAGAAAAGCATTAACTCTAATGGACTAGTGATTCCAGCTCTTAGTCATTGTGTGCTAGACAACTCTAGCACGCAATATCAAGATATCTGATGCTATAGGTTTTGCTATTTGAAACTTCTTTCAGGGGAAAGCCACTGCCCTAAAAATTCTTTCTTTGCATCTTTAGCACTTCTATTATCTCCTTGATCTTAGTTCAACACAAAAACGAGATCCTCATTTTCCTCTCTATTTCTGTCCTGTCCTGTCCTGTCCTGTCAGGTCATTCCCCAGGGCGTGGCCCCCAACCCGTGTATACCCTGTTGCCTAGTAGTGACAGACCAGAAGCTGCTGACATGCCATCAGGACTGTCAGACCAGTTTTTTCCGCTCACTAGGGGGCGCCGATCTGTGTGACGTCACCGCTGTCAGCCTGGAGGATGATAAGGAGTACTGTGTTGTTGTGAGTGGGGTCCTAGTTATTTCTGTGGTTTCTTATTTGTATTTGTACCGGGTTTTAGCAATTTTATTGAAACACCAGTTGTAACAATGTCTCTGTGTAGGAGTTTGCTGAGGACCGGGCCCAGTTCCTTCCTCCATGGGTGCTGTATTTCAGTGGCTGTGAGGAGAGAAATCGCCTGCTGGAGGTGCTACAGACAACCTGGAAAGAAATCTTCCAGGTAGGAAGATAGGAATGGAATTGCAGACCAAAAAAACGGCATTATAATAGCCAAGTAACACTGCATATCATTTTTTGTGATTTATATTTATTAGAAGCGTGGATCATGATTTAATTTATAACCATAGACCAAAGTTCTAATCTTTTATAATTGCAGTACTTGCTACTGTGAGCTCATCATAAAATTTGTGAAAAACGCAATCCAATTTATACAGTGCACCAGTCTATTTACCAGGTAGTGAAGTAAGACAAACAAGGAAGTGTATAAATAACGGCCAAACTAGCATCGGAACTGTATGAATTGCTAACAATGGTGGTTGGGCAGTCTACTGCAGCCTGGGTGGCTATTAAGAACCCACATACAATGATTGGGGAAAAATTGTTTAAAAAAAAAAGTATTCTAAAGGATTTGGAGGGTAAACAATAATGATGAACTTTTAAATGACAAAAATGCAAATTTATATAAAAGGAAATAAAAATATTAAAATGTGTATCATAATCCTATTTTTGCTGGACAACAGAAATGCATTTGTGAACATCCAAAACACGTACAGTACATTCTGCAGGCAGGGACATCACTGCTTTGCATATCTTCCTCACCGACCCAGGTGGAGCTCCCCCATAAAGCCATATTGGATCCCTCCATGCAGAAGCGCTGCAGTGAGGCCCTTGCTCTAATGAGGAGCGCTTGGCAAAGAGCCGACAGCCTGGCCCGGGGCAGAGCCGAGCGAGAGCCCTGGTGCTGATGGATTGACATATAAGGACCAGCGGGTATTCCATGATGGACAGTCACGTTTCAGTGTACACACACAAATGTTAGGGGTGATGAAAATGTAGTCGCTGGACAAATGTAAGGTTCACTGAGGAGAATAATGACGAAAGCATTTTTTGCCTCTTAATTACATGTTGACAAAAGTAGCTCTTATATTCATTAATGGTACGCTCAAAATGCCCCCAAACCCCAATTCTTTGCCCCAGCTCACTAATGTTTGCAACACAATGAAAGTGTAGGTGGCTATAGGGAGAGGGGTAGAGAGGACTACCAGCACACTCAGCACTTGTGGGGGAGGGGCATGTGCCCTTGGAGTTTAAAACCAGAAGGTTGTGCCGGTTTTGATCATTAGGGCCATTCCAGGCTGAAACAGAGGAGCGCACCTCCTTAAAAGATTTGTTTCTATTGGTTTGTAGGTTTTATGGCACAGGATGTCATCAGCCTTTTAAAACTTCCCATACAAACAAATATGGGAATTTAGGCAGAAATGGTTACCAGCCTTTTAATGTTGCTGGTGGGGTGACAGTATTACTTCACATTGAGTCCGTCCATACCATAAAGAAAAGGTCAGGTTCCCTATAATGTTTACTGTTACCCTTTTTAAGGCAAACATGAGTTTCAGTGGTTTGTAATTTGAAGCAAAGGTTTTGATTCACTTGGCTAATCAAACGCCTGCGTTGGCTGTAGCTACTGTAGTTTTTGAATGAGCTGTGCGCTGACAGTGGGTGTGCTGGCATACCACCAATTACATCAACAACAAGGGAATGGAAAGATGCTCATACTGAGTGCCAGCAAGCAGCCACGTTGTGGTTCCCTGTTAGCTGAGGGGACATTCATATATACAGTGTGTATACTGTATATATGAATGTATATACTGTAATACAGTGTGCCAGGGTGTGTGTGTGTGTGTGAATGACATTTTCATTGACACTGCGTAAGTCTACACACTTTTGGTCTAGTTTGCTGCCTTTGTGGGTAGGCACAATTGGCATAGATAGTGCGACAAATTTAAAAACACAGCATCTTGGGGGAGGTACCTAAACCGTTTCTCCCCTGTGCCGTTTATTGGCAATATTGACTCACAATCCAGGCTGTAAAGGAATATATACACTAAGCATTATTAAGCAGGTTTATGTGCCTTCTCACTCCTGGTGGAACTTAATTCAAGCAAGGCAATAGCTCAAATTAAAATATAAACAATTTGATGCAATCTCTATTCATCTTTTTTTTTCAGTCATTTTTACACAGGTTAAGCATTATATAGTTATAAAAAAAGCCATAATGTTGGAAGTAAATGGGGATGTTGAAACAGTTAAACTCCTTGCCTTGCACAATTTGTTAACAGTTAACACAATGTTGGACTCACTACTTACTTGCTCAAAGATGACTTACTTGCAAGCTATTCTTTCTTGGCTGTGGTATTTATAGAGCAAATTTACAGTATTTATTCATTCTTCAAGACGTCCTTTGACTATATGTATACCAAGATAAATGTATTGGGGTTTGTCTGTAGCTAAATACCTCTCAACTTGAATTATGGGTTAGGGTTAGGGTTTTGCTTGAGACAATGACGATCTACTAATGGGGCAAGCCCTTAGTCTGTATACATGGTAAACTGACCACTTGCATTTCACATGCCAAAGCCTTGCCTTTGACAGTTACCCAAAATATTAGTCACTCTAAACTAAGGAGTGGATGATTCCAGTTAAATGCAAGCCGTCACATTGTTTTTGGTTTATTATTTATATACAGGTATTCAGTTGTTTTGGGTAAATTCTTTTAATTGTCCTGCTTTATTTTTATTTGAGGAAAAATGGGAACAATTCTAATTTTTTCTGTTATATTCATTAGTGAGTGGTTATGTTTGCATTTAATTGTGGTGTTTGTCACTCATTTTACTTTGTGTTTACTGATGTATACATCTCTTACAATTTGGGTGTTTTTTTTTTTTGTCAAGTAGGAATGGTGTTTTCTGTGAAGAGTAAGACTCGTCATTTGTGAAATGAATGGTCAATGTACATATTTTAAGACGCGAAATTAGTTGTATTAATAGAGCATCTCATTTTTGTATCTGAAAATGTGGAAATAACACAATAATAACACAACATACACATTCTTGATTTGCTCAGTAAAATCATATCAACCAACATAATTTGCATGGTCTATCAATAGTATTTATTCATCTATCTATTTAGTCAATTAATTCGGATCTAGTCTGTCTTTTCTTAGCAGTGATATTCTGAAATAGATTGTAATATAGACATGCATAAATGCAAAACGCATATAGGGCAATCAAAATCATTAATTGGAATTCATAGACTATAATCTGTGTTTTTATTGCATTATTAATTGACCCTGAGCATATAGCCTCTTTAATTTCATACATACTATATTATGTTTGTTATACAACATTATTTGTTTTAGGCCAGCAATCTTTATTTAAAATGAAGCTGCTGTGTTCGTTATTACTAAGTTGCCTGTTTTGAGAAAATCAACAAAATAACCAAGCACGATTTTTAAACACCAAGGAAGGTTTTGTATGTTGACGTCTGTGTGTTTGCAGATACTATGTTAGTCTGTTGGCTTCCATAATTTTTTTCCAAGTGCCACTTGCTCTATCTGGTCTAATGCTATTTTACAAAAGACAAATTATCTCAGGTTAAAAGACCAAGTACCTTAAGACATCTTTCTTGTACTTCTATTTCTTTTGACCTCTTTTGACCATTTTCAAGCAGTGTTTGGAGGTTTGATTGAAGTCCTTGTGATTTTTGAATGTTGTTGTCCCTTCACAATTCAATAACGACTGCATTTATGATTATTAAGATCAATGGGGTTTATTTTCCATGTGGATTATACAATGACTACAGAAAGTACAATTGCAATATATAAAATGACAAGAGATGTTTCTTGGGAGTATATAACAATGAAATATACTTTAATGAGTTGTGGCTTGTATGTACATATATATGAATTGTCAAAAAGTTGGTCATTGATGGATTACATCTGTTAAATGATACATTGTGACTAAAGTGCTTTTTACATTTTTAGGCTGTGAAATGTTTATTATTTTGAGCATTATTTGAGTTTTATATTGTAAATAGAATAAACAATTAACTACATGTAACGCTTATTCACATACTAAGAATTGCATGTCCAGAAGATTTTATATTGTACATAATGACGATACATGTACAAATAAAATATGTAAATAGAACAACATAAATTTACCATTTGTTATGTGTGGAGATGCAGTACATGAGTTGGTAGGTCTGCTTGGCAAATAAAGGAACATCTGACAGAAGTGAAGCAACATGCCATATGCCGTGGAACCTTTGTTTTGCCCTTTACTAACCATCACACTGTTTGAATTGCAGCACTATTGCGGTACCATCATGTTTTCAGTTCAGAATGTTGCAGGTGCAATAACATCACATTAGGGGGCGTTACCTCCCGATTGTGTTCCTCTCGTAACTTATAGCTGGTTGCAAGCTCGCATTAGTCGAGCTGCACTATCCAAGCGTTGACATTGGGAAGATGGAGGTTGTTTTGATATAATTTAGGACACATACGCAAGCACGAATTGCGGGAAATCAGGCCCTTGTTATGGTAACAGCTCCAGTCGGTCCAGGTAAAAATGTTCAAATCCGTAAGGACATAGCTAGCTAATGCTAGCCTCGCAGCTACGTTAGCTAGCACCAACAGTCAGCTAATGTCAGCAGACGAAATAGCGTCGGCTGCTAAATGACCACAGAAAATAGTGTAGCTTGTATGTTTTAGGCTATGACTTGTCTCTACTTTGTACAGTGTTTGGAAACACGTTCCCGACTTGATCTAGACACTGAATTGCTTTACACTAGCTAACTTGAGCTAGCGTCATTGGCTTCATAAGGAATATGTTATAATACAGACGACAGTTGACCACTTCCATTAGCATGTCAAAGCGTTTCCTGGTTGTGTTTTGGACCGGACATTCCATCTCCATTGTTCTTACTTCACTGCCACTGAAAGTAAAGCTAGGCGGGCAGATAGATACTACCGTACCATCGTCCAATTGCTGCTACGAATTCTTGTTTATGGCTTCAGCTTCCTGTATCAAATTGTCAAACTGTATTTATTATGTATGTCTTGGTAGGTGGAGACAGGCGGTGTTAGTAGGAGTAGTGCGGCAGATACCAACAGTATGTACTCTGAGTGGCGATCGCTGCACCTTGTGGTGCAAAGTGACCAGGGCCACCTGAGTGTCCTGCATACCTACCCCGGTGGAGTGGGCATGGAGGTGGCCAACGCTGTGGTCAAGCCGCTGGGCACAGCTGTCAGTCCCGTGGCCACAGAAAACATCCTTAAAACAGATAAGGAGGTGAGGAAGGGGGAGTAACCCAGACCCATGCTTCTACTGTAACCGATCAGTGCAACATAACAACAACATAATAGTGTGAATAGAGAGCACTAGTTTATGAGATTATATTGTTTGCATTACATAGCAGTGGTTCTCACCAGCTCTGACCCAAGCCCCCATGTTTGACTGTGAGCTGAACCATTTTAAAATTCTTGAAATCCTGAAAAGTGCCCCGCACCCCATGTAGAGAACCACTGTTATACATTCTATTCTAGTAGCATAATTGCATATTTAATTAGAATATACTACTTTATAGACTTTTTCTGCATTTCTACATAAATAGCTCCACTAATGACACCATGACAATTGTTTGGATCCTAGGTGAAATGGACCATGGAGGTGCTGTGTTACGGCCTCACCCTTCCACTAGACGGAGACACTGTTAAGCTCTGTGTGGATGTATACACAGACTGGATGATGGCCCTGGTATCACCCAGGGACTCCATGCCGCAGCCTGTGGTCAAGGAACCCAACCTGTATGTTCAGACCATCCTCAAGCATCTCTACAATGTCTTCCTACCCAGGTATGACTAGAGACGTGGGTGGATAAGAGCCGGTGTGTGTGTGTGAGGAAGAGCTGTCGTTAATCTTTTGATTATACTCTTGCCAATAAGGGTGTTGCTGTTTTCACTTCAGGTTTACTAGCGTGTGATTTTTGTTGTTGTTTGCCATGCCCTGTCTTGGAATTGGCTGCTCCCAGGTGCAATGCCATTGGTGTAGACGTCTTGGTAAACTGACTATGGAGACATTTTGGGAAAACAAATCTACAGCTGCTACAGAATATATATGCATGACAAAGCATGTTTACCTTCCTCTCTGATGTTACCTTTATTCACATTTTATTTTTGGTATTTCTATACGGGTCTGTAATACATATACTTACATACCTTTCTTTTTTCCATCCCTCTCTTATTTCTCGTTCTCCGTTGCTCCCCGGCCCCTATCTCTGCGTTGCCCCCCCCACAGGCCCGAACAGCACAGTCTGAATCACATCAGACTGTGCCAGCAGGTTCTGACTGCAGTCCAGAAGCTGGCCCGGGAGTCTGTTTCCATGGTGAGGGAGACCTGGGAGGTGCTGCTCCTCTTCCTGCTGCGCGTCAACGACACACTGTTGGCCCCGCCCACCATCGGTGGTAAGCCCCTCCCCGATCTCCATGTCCCATTCATTGACAATATGCACAGCTACTTCCGACTTTGGAATTAGCCAGAAAGGTTATTTTATTATTTTCTTTTTAATCCAGTTGTGTTAATTCACAAAAATGTATTTACAATACACTTTATAATTAATTAATATTAGTTTGCGGTTGAATAAAATCTGCACAAACCTCAACTTAAATGGAAGTGCCTATGCATGTAGTCAATTCCAGCAGCATATACATACAGTATGTGTGTAAGTACATACTGCGCTCCCCCCCCCCCTAATTTTGAATCTGATTTTAGACCCTTACCTAAGTATGGATAAAGGCTAAATATTTCTGTCCACAGGTTTACATGTTTTTGTCCTCTCATAATTCCACCTTTTCATTAACTTACCTTTAGAGCTCATGGTTGTTTTCACAGCAACTCTTTAATCGGTTTAAAAAAAAAAAAAAAATATATATATATATATTACTGTATGAATGACCCCCTCACCCCCATATGTGCAGTTGGGGTGGCAGAGAAGCTAGCAGAGAAGCTGATGGCCGTGCTGTTTGAGGTGTGGCTGCTGGCGTGTGCCCGCTGCTTCCCTACACCGCCCTACTGGAAGACAGCACGGGAGATGCTGGCCAACTGGAGACACCACCCCCCTGTGGTGGAGCAGTGGAGCAGAGTGGCCTGCGCTCTCACCTCCAGGTACCAGTGGCCACGTTTACACGCACACCCCTGTTCCACTGTGACAGAAGGGAGCTGGTTTAGTGTCAATGGTTGGTCTGTTTTAGGGAAGGGCTCCACATCTCACCAGAATAGTCAGATGTGCAATAGGTGCCGAGTGGGCAATTTATCTAATAGAACAGCTATAGCACAGTTTAGAGTACTAACAAGTACTTGCTGTACATTTAATAAGATACAAAAGTACAGTAAAATAGTTGGAATACATATAAGCTCATTAGCTGAAATAAAATAATTGTAAAAATAAAATATGACTATGTATATTAATATATGTTAAAGCAATACAAAAAAAAAGATATATATATATATATATATATGCATACATACACACATTATATATAAATATTTAAAAAAGAGAGTAAATATTTTTATACTCATTTATACATTGATGTTTTACCTTCTCCTCCTGCATTTTTTTAAATCTATTGCATTCCAGATTGTTGCGGTTCACCCACGGCCCCTCTTTCCCTTCTTTCAAAGTCCCCGATGAGGATGCTAACCTGATCCCTGTTGAGATGGACAATGACTGTGTAGCACAGACGTGGTACCGCTTCCTCCACATGCTCAGGTGCGTAGACCTACAATAGCACTGCACATCTGCTGAGTGATATCTGATCTCATGGAACTAGTCTGGACACATAAAAGTGCTTTGTTCCCTTGTCATTGTTCTTCACACGCTGTCTATTACAATTAGGTCATTTAGCAGACGGGTTTATCCAAAGCAACTTGTAGTGAGGACAGTTACAAGTAAGGAGCAGGTAGGGGTTAGGCATCTTGCTCGAGGATGACCGGTAAAGGACCAAACACCTTTCCTCTGTGAGCTGACCATCCTAACCACTAGTTTGTCCTGCCCCATTATACAAACAGTCCCAGTTGGCCTATAATCTTGTAGCAATGTTTTCTTAGGAACTACTATGAAAGCCTTTTTTGCTAAAGTGTTGGGCTTCGGCGTGTGGTCTCCTAGCAACCCGGTGGACCTGAGCAACCCGGCCATAGTGAGCACCACCCCAAAGTTCCAGGAACAGTTCCTCAACGTCAGTGGCCTCCCGCACGAAGTGGTCCTGCACCCCTGTCTGAAACAGCTGCCCCAGATCTTCTTCAGGGCCATGAGAGGCGTCAGCTGCCTGGTGGATGCCTTCCTAGGTAAGACCAAGTCGCACCACTATGCAGACATGAATCTCCTGTAAATGGGATAGGACTAACTGTGATGGTTCATCAGAGGGATTCAAATGGTGGCATGCATCTCAAGTTGAACTTGTGGTGCTCTGCTTGGACAGACTTTAGGAATATTGTGTCACTAAATGTACCTTCTTTTTTCTCTCTCACATTGTTGTACGTGTCGGCACTTTCCCGGCTGGAAACGAAGAGCCGTCACGTGGTGGTTCAATATCTGAATATAAACATGGCGATGTATTTGTCTCTTTTTAAATTGTAGGTACCTGTGTTGAAAAGAGAGATGTACGAAAAAGGATGATTCCTGGTATAAAACCTCAGCTAACACACAAAAAAAAGAAAATATGTGCAGCACTATGTTTATTAGAGGTCATGATGGTTACAAATCAAAAGGTGTCTGTCATAGGCTAAGGATAATGTCATGTGAAAAAGTGTGCATGAAAATGTTACTAGTTGATTCATGGCTAACCCATGCATGTAAGCTTGCTTCATGATTGATCAAATGATTCTTAATTTCGCTCCTGCACAACAGAAATGAGCCAAATGGCATAATGATCCCTCAGGAATAGCAAAGCTATAATGTTACTTGTTTGGTGTCTGTTTTTTAAAGGGGGTTGATTTATGATTGTAACATAAAGCACACTCATCACACGTTCTGCTGTGTCTGTTCTCTGTGTAGATTTGACTAGGCAAGCCTCCTAATTTCCCACACCTCTCAACAGGTATATCGCGTCCCAGAGCTGACAGTGCTCCGCCCACCCCCGTCAACAGACTAAGCATGTCTCCACCCCCCAGCATCAACAACACAACGCCCCCTCACAGCCGCAAACAGCGCCACGTAGTGGTCACCAAAACCGCCAGCAAGAGTTCTACAGTAAGCCCCTACATTATATTTATACATCAACAGTAGTTGACAGCTGGAAAAGGCTAGAATCTCGATGGGTACGAGTAATTTAATACTTATGTAACCACCTACTCAGCTAGTGGATAAATTCCTCTCCTGAATATTGCAACCGCCTGGTAATGCTACTAATGTTAAATTATGAAAAAAAAGTGTTTCTTAAACTGCATAACTGAATGGCTGCTTCTTCGTTTGAGTAATAATTAAATAGTAGCAGCTAGGGTTGTCCCGATTCGATATCAAAGATCGGTATCGGGGCTGATCCTGGCATATGCCGTTTTTTAACCGATTGGTATCGGTAACCATAGCCCGATCTATTTCCGTGTTTGTCCAAATTACGTCAGTTGTGCAGATTGTAACGTTCCGTCACATGCTACAGTAGGACTGAGTAGCATAGCTACTACAAACTATTGTTATGTCAGCCGTGTGTACATTTTTTAAGTTGAAAATTTCAAAGCAGCTCAACAGCTACCTGCAAAGCGACACTTACTCAGACGAAGAAAGCACCGACGCAGCTTTCACTGGCGAGTGCTTTGAAAAGACGAGAGAAATTTAGTCGACAGCGATAAGGCGAGGAAAATAACTGAAATTATCTCTTTGGATGTCTAGCAAATTTCGGTGGTAGAGAGAACGTAGGCTTTCGCCGGCTTATGGAGCCACGGTATGTCCTACCCTTCCGACACTACATTTTAGACACGGCTATATCAGAACTTTATAACAAGGTTTGCGTCCACCTACGAGTTTGTAGCAGAAGCTTTAATAACGTGACACAGAAACGTTGAACGTTCCAAAAACCTATTAATATAACTCGTAGCAAAAGAGCTTGATGAAAACATAAGATAATAATAACGCATATCCAATCTTGATCGCCTAGACACATTACTGCTACTCACACTCTAAACAAGAAGTAGCGTATCAAAATAAAGGTTTAGATCATTAAATAATATACCAACAGTACATTAACATGTAAATATATAAATATTCAAGATTATGTCCAAGTCAATCATACATTTCTATTAACTAATATATCTTACTATTATCAATTATAATCACTTTAATTAATAAATTTAATTAATTATATTATAACTATAGAATTATATAAGAATTATATAATTATAACAAACTAGAGTTTGCGATCCAGTAAGAAAGTTGATCTCAGTACATTACAAAATATTGAAACAGGACTAGATATACTAACATGGTACTGTGGTAGGCCTATAGACTATATTTAAAAATGTATTATCGGATCGGAATACACATCTATAAATATTGAATGGATCGGTTCGGGGAAAAAGTTTATCGGGACATCCCAATTAGCAGCAGGAGTGTGCGTTTTTTGTTAGAACTTTTTTTCTAAAATTGTGCCCCCTTCCATAGGGGAGCGGTGGACAGGCAAACAAGCCTTCCCAGCAGCAGCAGCCGTCCTCCTCCCCAACGCTGCTGTCCAGCCCTAACCAGAGCAGCTTGGAGTCCCGGCCCCTTCCTGCCCCAGCCAGGCCCAAAGTCAACAGCATCCTCAACCTGTTTGGCCAGTGGCTGTTTGACGCCGCTCTGGTCCACTGTAAGCTGCACAGCAGCCTCAGCCGAGACCCTAGCATGACCGGTAAGGAGTTAGCGGTAGCAAGGCAGCTAATAATATAGTAGCTGCCGTGAGGTCGTTTTTTAAATATTTTTTTATTTTTTTATAATTTTTTTAAATTAAGACCGACATTTCATTTGTGTGTGGCCAATTGGATGTTTCTTGTTGTTGTGTTCATTAGTGATGTTTTTGTGGATTTCTTGTACGTTTCTTTTAGTGTTTGTCTTTTTAACTGTATGTTGTGCAGAATTTCTTTAATTTCTTTGGCTGTTTCCTCTAAAACGTCCTTGTGCCTTTTTTGTGTGAGTGAAGGGCTTGGTTAGAAGTGGACTGGTGGGAGACTTCAGTCAGAAACCAAAACCATTTACATCTGCCCGATGTTTAAACCCAGCTACTGCCACATTGGCTGTGAATCATATGTAGGATACAATGTATCCTATGTAAAGGCCCAAGATGCAGACGATCATTTTCTTTTGACTTGCTCATACCCTTACAGTGCAGTATCTTTAGCGGACGAGTTCAATGACCAAATATACCGGGCTTACAAATTGGACATATCATGAGCTCTCCATCTTTATTTTATTCTGGTTTTGGTAGTGTCCTTGCATGTGTCAGCCATGTCTCAACAGTGTTCAATAGTTTGTAGTGGGTGGAAGTTTGTTCATTAAGGAGAACAAAATGAAGAAAAACTAAACATGCCATCCATGCCTGATATGAATTGACCCCGAAAATATTGGATCTGCTTTGATTTTGTGTCTCTCCACTATTTTCTGTTATCTTGCAGCCTCTTTTATCCAAATTCTCCTTTCTTATAAATCTTGTAAGTAGGAACGGCAGCTTTCTTTCTCACTTAATTCGCAGTCGGTTCTTGACAAATTCCTGCTTTTTCTTTTAGTTCATTTCTCCATGATCATTGCCATTGTTTTATTTTGACTTTTTAGCTTTTATTTTTCTGTGCCCGCCCCTCCCCGTCATACAAACAATCATCCGCGTTCTCCCCACGTCCTCTCAACAATCTCAAATGGTGATGGAATGGGGTCACCGACTCACCCACCTGTCTTGACTTTAACGTTGCCAGTTGCAGTTTGTGACTATGCTGCCATATTCAAGAGTTTCATTTTGTTTTTGTTGTTGTTTTCTTTTTGGGTCACACTAATCCTTATTATTTGCCCCCTCCACCTCCCCAAGTTTCAGCATTGATGTCTCAATCCTTGTAATTTGTTTATGTATTGTGGTCAGTTCACCTAAGTTTAGATTTGATTGGTTTAGTGCCTCAGTGCATGAACTTGAATGGTCTGTAGCTTGAGTGACAGTGGTATTATTGCAACAGCAAGGGTGCTGACACAGGGACTTTGCATTGCAGACCTGCCGCTGGGAGTATGGTTTAACAATTTGATATTGACAGGTTACACTTGCTCATGCATGTCTCAGCCATTGCTAGCACTTTTGTGGCAAACTCTTTGTGTCAGAGTTCCCTTATTTGTATGCCTGTTCATGGTGTGAGTGCGTGTTTGCAGTCATTAGTTCTTGTTCTGATCGTCATTTTCGCATCTGCCTTTTGTTCGGTTTGTTTGAGTTGGCTGTTTTCTTTCTATTTTCTTTTTTTTTTCCCCCATTACATTTTTTTTTATTTTGTATTACTGTGTGCCTTCTTTTTGTTGCAGTGTATACGCAATTACCTTATTTACACTGTTTTTCACTTTCCAATTTAGGGTTCTCTCATTCTTTGTCTCTTTCTGAATTCTCCTCAGCCATCGCCACTCAAGTGGGTCTGGAGATGAGGAGGAAAGGCTCCCAGTTATCTACGGACTCCATGGTGTCCAACCCCATGTTTGATGCCAATGAGTTCCCAGAGAGCTACGAGGCGGGCCGGGCCGAGGCCTGCGGAACACTGTGTCGCATCTTTTGCAGCAAGAAAACTGGGGAAGACATTCTGCCCGTCTACCTGTCGAGGTAAGACGTTGACAAATTGACACAGAAAAAGTGAACCTAGTGAACCTTCTAAGCCATTAAGGACAGTGTGTGTGTGTATAGGCCTGACAAACACCTTACTTTCGCATAAAAAAAAAAAATAAGGTGGATAACGCAATCATAACGTACATTTTAAATATGACTGAGGTGTGTTTATTTATTCCCCAATCCTTACAGGTTCTACATGGTTCTGATCCAAGGTCTCCAGATCTCGGAGTTCATCTGCAGACCGGTCCTGGCTTCCATTATTCTCAACTCTTCCTCCCTCTTCTGCTCTGACTTGAAGGGCATTAACGTGGTGGTACCCTACTTCATAGCTGCTCTGGAGACCATTCTTCCTGATAGGTTCGTTCCATCCCATCCATCAAAACTATAGTTGTGATGTAGTGGTGACAGGAGTGAATGAATGGTGAGCGTCTTCTCACTTAACTCAAAGTAAAGTGAGTAACTGTCCCTTTACTCCACCAGGGAGCTGTCCAAATTCAAGATGTATGTAAACCCTACTGACCTCAGGAGAGCCTCCATTAACATTCTGCTTGCCATGCTACCCCTGCCACACCACTTTGGCAACATCAAATCCGAGGTAACGCGTTTCCCTTTCTATTGATCTTGTCTTTAAAGTGACACTCCTTGGTTTATGTCCAAAATGGCTCTTGTGGATGAAACAACACGAGCGTTGTTTTGAAACTGAGCACACGTCCCTCCCGTTGCTGAGTGGCTCACACTCCTTCCCAACCCTCCCCCTACAGAGCTCATAGGCGCACATCTGTCCTAAACTTTCCCCCTGCAGTCACAAGCCCTTTTGTGAACAGTTTTAATCATAAACGGTGAGCTGGTGCAGCATTTGTGGTTCTGGGGGTACTATAATGCTAACGATGCTATTACTTGCTATGTGGCTAAGCTGGTATTATACTGCAGATGCATGCAACTGGCACTGCAATAACCTTTGAATGATTCTTCATCCAAAACAGGACTGCTTTCCAATTCAGCAGTGTTGTGAAATGGAAGCATGGAAGTCGGGGGACCCGCTCTCAGATCAGCCTTTTGGGGTTTGTAAGTGCTGCACATGGCAGAAAAGAAAACGCTTTTGGGATTAAAATAATCATGAAATGGCACTTTGCAGTCCATTGCTAGCTATTGCCTTGGTGATGTTCTCTAAGGCAGTGTCTATGCTGCTTAAGCACGGGAGTGCCTCTGAGCATGTTAAAGGTGCACTTGATTGCCCAAAGAACATCAGATTTCTGCCACAGCTCATTGTTTATGTTTGGAAGTGTTCACACCCGGAGTTGAGACCAATGTAGGCCTATGAGAGCTGTAGGGGGAGGGGCATATGCGCTCAGTTCCAAAACAATGTTTTCGATTGGCCGATTCCAGATACAATCAAGTTTTCTACTTCTCTTTTAAGAGTGTCTTCAACCATCTGTTGTGTCGGCTGTCGTGTCTCTAAGGTTCTGCTGGAGGGGAAGTTCAGCGAGGAAGATGGTTCTTCTGTTGACCAGCCCATGACCTTCCTGT
Organism: Percopsis omiscomaycus; assembly: GCA_027575585.1. Taxonomy (NCBI): domain Eukaryota; kingdom Metazoa; phylum Chordata; class Actinopteri; order Percopsiformes; family Percopsidae; genus Percopsis; species Percopsis omiscomaycus. Next base: position 55,916 of record JAODLI010046476.1, read on the forward strand.
CCCTCAGACTGCGACTGGTCAATGTCTTGATAGGAGCCCTCCAGACTGAGACGGACCCCACCAACACACAGCTCATCCTAGGTACCCACTGGCTTCTTTATTTACATTCACATTTATTTACATTTATCGCACAAAACAACCTTTAGATCCGTTCATATCTTCATTAGGTTCTCTGTTCTGAAGGTGCTGCACTTACTTATCTAAACTATTTAACCTAATCGGCCCGTTCAGCCTCTCTGTTTCCAATGTGGTGCTGGAACTACAGATCTACTTAGATCGTGATGTAAACTCCAAGCACAACAAAATAATTACATATTTCTCCAGCAGCAGCACGCCAGCACCAACCATTAGAATGTTAAACCATAGATTTTCCAGATAATGTTAGGATTACCTCAAGTCGACAGTTGAATGTTGCTCTAAAGTTGCCTAAAATGTAATGGCTTCATGGCAGCTGTAATTACTATAAATGAATATAATGGCACTTGCTGTTGTCTTCCACTCACGACGCGCTTAACCAATAAGCGCCAAGCCTTGTCCAGCAGTTTTTCTGGGAGACTTGTCCCGAAGCCACTCCAGCATTGTCTGGGCTGTATGCTTCGGGTCACTGTCCTGCTGAAAGGTGAACTGTCGTGCTTTAAGGACCCCTCTGTATTTGGCTGCATTCATCCTTCCCTCAATTCTGACTAGTCTCCCTGTCCCTGCCTCTGAGAAGGACCCCCATAGCATGATGCTTTCACCACCATGCTTCACCGTAGGGATGGTATTAGCCAGGTGATGAGCAGTGCCTGGAGTTCGCCAGACACAGTGCTTGGAGGTCTGCCCAAAGAGTTCCAATTTTTATCTCATCAGACCAGAGAATCTTCCCTCATGAGTCCTTTAAATGCCGTTTGGCATACTTCAAGCGGGCTGTCGTATGCCTTAATAGTCCTTCCGACAGGTTCTCCCATCTCAGCAGAGGACTTAACGCTAAATCAATGCATGTTTTTTTTACTGTGAGTGAGAATGCGCTTTTAGAGTGACCGTTGGGTTCTTGGTCACCTCCCTGACCAAGGCCCTTCTTGTCCGTTTACTTAGTTTGGCCGGACAGCCAGATCTAGGAAGAGTCCTGGTTGTTCTTCACATTTATTGAGGCCACTGTGCTCCTGGGAACACTCTGTGTTCCTTGGACTTCATAGCTTGGTTTTTGTCCTTGGTTTTGACATACAGTGTGAATGGTGGGACCTTAAGTACACAGGTGTGTGCCTTTTTGTAAACTATGTCTAATCAATTCCATTTGCCACAGGTGGACTCCAATCTAGGATTATTAAAGCAAACAGGATGCCCCTGCCCACACTTTGGAGTGCCACAACAAAGGTTCCAAATACTTATGTGAATGAGAGTTTTAGATTTTCAAAAATGGAAATTCTATCCATTTAAAATTAAATCTACAACACAATGAAATGTACAAAAAGTAAAAGGGGCCTGAATACTTTATGAAACCACTGTGGTTCCCACGAAACCCCGACAAAGGCCTTGGACGGGTGAAAAAATTATTAGGCTTAATTTTGTGGCAGGGGCACAGTAAAATTGTCACGTTCAAACACTAACAGCATGGAGTCAAGTAGTGAATAAAAATATGAATGAGAAGCAAAGGTTAATAGTTACACATAAACTAAGAAGCTATATCCATGTTTTATAATTTCCTCCTGTATAATTCGCTGTTCCTTCTTTTGTTTTGCATTTCACTGACAGCTCCATCCCTTCCTTTCACTAAACAAACATTGCAGTGACGGCACTGGTTTGACAACACGAGTAGCAAAGTCATTTCAACTATAGTCTGTACGTTTTGAATGCAGGTCAGATTGTGGGCTTTATTTTAACTTGTCAGGTTACGGAATGTTTTGCCAACATTTGTGGATAACGTGTTTGGTGCGGTATTGACCATTGCGGGTGTTGATTTTATTTGATCACAAGTTTGACCACAAGCTTCCATTTAAAAAGTTAAACCTTTTTCCTAATTTCTGTGTTTGTATTTTCACCTTTTTCAGGTGCCATGCTCAATATCGTCCAAGATTCTGCACTGTTGGAGTCCATCGGTGCACAGACAGAAACAGTAAGACTCTTAAAGATGGTGTCTCCTAAGTTGGGAGGGGGGTTGTTTATGTATATTTACAGTGTATACTGTATACACATGCACACGCACACAGACACAGAAACAACATACATTTCTGTGTGTGTGATTTCAGGTCAGTTTGGACGGGAGCCACATGACTGTAAGAAGCCAGAGTCATAGCCGTACCAGTAGTGGCATTAGTTTCAACAGCGGAGGCAGTACTGAGGCCACTAGCCCAGACACGGAGCGTCCTGTCCAGGCACTCCTTCGAGACTACGGTAGAACTACACAGGATACTCTCTTAAGGCCTATGCAACTCAAATACACTAACCTATAACCCTAACGTGGGATGCTGCATGATTGCATATGTAGTGACTGTCCTGAGTGTATATAACATGCTTGCTGGGAGATTTCATTCTAAAAATAATAATAATATTTAATAATATAATTCCTGAGATTAAGTTGCTAACGTCTGCAGAAATATATACAATATAATGTAAATGTAAGCCAGTATGATTAGTCGCGTACTGTACAGAATTATAAAGTAATTGGGTGCTTCTGTGATAAATCAGAATGAAAACTACATGTAAATGTGGTTAAAGGAACATGGCTAAAGCACGCATGATAACCAGGATCCTAGCAGTACTTTATACACCGCGTGTACAAAATATTGCCTGAAATAGGCAGACCGACCATGACACATCCCTCTAATAACACAGCGTTTCAGACTGGAGAACCAGCCAGTTCACAGCTGTAGGAGGTATTAGAGTCTAAAGAATGAGTACGTGCACCGCAGTTGAGGCTGTTTTTAAGTGCAAGGCCATATTAGGAAGGCTTCCCTAATCTCTTGTACACACTGTGTATATCGTCAGTTAGGTAAGATAACAACCATAAAAATAAATATCAAAAATAAATAACAATATCAAAACTTTGAAGAAAAAATATTTTCACTTATTTATATAGTTTGTCTTTATTAAAACTGCATACATTTTATGGTTGTTTGTTTTTAGGATTTATATTATTAAATGAAGTGGTACATTGCTTGGGACTCAAAGGGCTTACTGAGAAATGGGCGAGGGTCACTGCTCAAAAACTGTGAGAACCACTGGTGTCTGTCATAGGTCTGATGGGGCTGCCTTGTCTCTGTCTTGCTTTGCTCTTTTGTCTGCGGTGGTTGGTTTTTCGGGGTGTTATATTCTTTAGGTCTTTCAGATACAGCGGCTGGCCTGCTGGTACGCAGCATTCACCTGGTCACCCAGAGGCTCAACTCCCAGTGGAGACAGGACATGAGTATTTCACTGGCAGCCCTGGAGCTGCTGGCTGGACTGGCCAAGGTAAGGCTACGATATCCAGCCATGACAGAGATTTAAGCCGCTTTCCTTCGGCCGACAAAAGGCCCTTTGCCCTTCCGTGAGGATTCCTAAATGCGAGACAATCCTCTGTTTATCCAGTGAACAAAGCAGCATTTTCTTTTATATTCACTGCACACCATTCACGAGTTGTAGATCAATAGTGTGTGCGTGTCAATATAACTGTTGTTGACTTAAACTGTCTTCCTCTGGCGCTATTAATTTGAGTTGCTGATTTGGATCTTGCACCAAGAGGGGTTAGAAAACAAATACTGTATGAAGATGAGAATGGCAGCACAGCACTGAACCAACAGTAGGCTTCTGACACGCCATACAGTTTTAGCACAATTATCTAATTTTCTATATTTTTCTCAATCCGCAGAGCCTCTGTGACATAGTGACTCATAAATGTTGTCACTAAATATTGGTCCAGGAGTTCAATTTGGCCCCTGGTCACACCTGTGGAAATAAGATGAATTCTTTTTTCCAGGGTCATAGTTCCAGGCCAATATTGCAGTGATTAAGGGGATTTAGAACTGACTTCATAATTGCTCTTTAACTATTTAACAAATGACGGAATACTATGAACCATATATGAATTACAGCCTTTAAGTCCCTCTTAGGCTAAATTGTAACAGAAATAGCACGGTGGTGCTTATTGCTGTTAAAGAAGGTTGTACCAGTTACTACATGTAACAAATGTACGACTATGAATGTTCCAAAAGACTGTCGGGACACTATTTTACGAGTAATGAACATGTGAATCCAGGTCATTTCAAAGGGTTCACACAAGCTGCCTTGCCACAGTAGTCATGCATCCTCCTGTGTGCCCCCCAGGTGAAAGCAGGGGTAGACTCTGCCGACCGCAAGCGCGCCGTCAGCTCTATATGTGGTTACATCGTGTATCAGTGTAGCCGCCCAGCCCCCCTCCAGTCCAGAGACCTCCACTCTATGATCGTGGCTGCCTTCCAGTTCCTGTGTGTGTGGCTCACAGAACACCCGGACATGTTGGATGAAAAGGTGCGTTTGTTTTATTGCCCCTTACAGTGTGGTTTTAGGGTAATTTAGGATTTTAAGAAGTTATTTTCACACCTTGGCACCCATCATACTGGCTGCTGAACTATTTTTGTTTTGTTTTTCTTTATGTATTTATTTAATTAGGACTGTCTAGTCGAGGTGCTGGAGATCGTAGAGCTGGGCATCTCTGGAAGCAAGTCCCGGCAGGACCAGGAAATCCGGCATAAAGGGGAGAAGGAGCACAACCCAGCGTCCATGAGGGTGAAAGACGCCGCCGAGGCCACTCTGTCATGGTGAGCCCCTCCCCTCCCCTCCCACTCTCACACCTGCTGTACCCACTGGCCCACTTTCCCTACGTTCATGTTCACCTGTGGCTTCCTTGGGGTTCCCCAGTATCATGCAGGTGCTGGGGGCGTTCCCCTCCCCCAGCGGCCCAGCGTCCACCTGCAGCCTACTGAACGAGGACACCCTGATCCGCTACGCTAGGCTGAGCACCACGGGGGCCAGCAACTTCCGCTACTTTGTCCTGGACAACTCCGTCATCCTGGCTATGTTGGAGCAGCCGCTGGGCAACGAGCAGAGTGGGCGCAACTGCTTTATTATTAGACTAAATACACAATGTGTGTGTGCTGGAGTCGTTTCCCGTTGTGCCTCTTGAACAGTTTTTGTTGAGTGGTTGGTTTAATAGAAAGGAAAAATAAAGCATTGGACCACGTGCTGTTTCAGATCACTTACTTTACTGTAGATTAGATCCAAATGACCAAATGATTGATTGTTACCAGTTGAGACCAGTTGAGGTAATTTTGTATGGTGTCTCTTTTCACCACAGACCCCAGCCCCTCGGTGACTGCTCTGATCCGAGGGACGGCTGGCAGGCACGCCTGGACCATGCAGCTCTTCCACCAGCCCAGAGGGGCACGGGCCAACCAGAGGGTTAGATCATAGAGCGCGCACTGCTACATCATTCTAGACTCTACCTTTTTTTTTGTACTGCATTCTCAGAATGCAGGTTCTCACATGCTAGCATGATGCCCTCAGTGGCTCCATGACACTAAACACACCTCCATATCCATCCTCTTCTCTCCTCCCATACAGCTGTTTGTTCCCGAAGGCCGTCCGTCGCCTAACAACGACGTGGGAATCAAGTATAACGTCAAGCAGCGGCCCTTCCCCGAAGAGGTGGACAAAATCCCCTTGGTCAAAGCTGACGTCAGCATCCCTGACCTGGATGACATTGTCAATAAAGATGTGAGGCAAACACTATTTATTGTGACTAACGCTGTTCTAAAGAACTTTCTGCTTAAAAGTGCTTCCTTTTTTTTCTTTCTTTTTTTTTTTAATGAAATTTAGTAATTCAAATGCTAAGCAAGCTAGTTTTATTACTAGATGCGTCAGCGTTTTCTCACTTACTTACAGCTCACTCTTGCATTAAGTAAAGGTAAAGCCAGTAATGTGAAGGGAAAATAACACGATTAATCATGTCTGTATGTGTTTCATAACAGCCTGGGATATGCATTACTATCATTAGAAAACGGTGCAAAGAAATTGTTAACATAATCATTTTCCAGGATTCTGTATGCTACACTTATCATTCTGTTATTATAAAACGGATTATAAAAGAGTCCCAGGTCATTAGTATTAATCTGTGCAAATCTGGATTTTAGCAATGTTGGCTTTCTTTTTAAGGTACATTCCTTGGTTTGTGTCCAGAATTACCTTGGTGATTGAACCTAGCTTTACAAAAATATTGTACTGAGTGGCCCACACTTCTCTCTACTCCTCCCCCTACAGCGCTATAGGTTCCTATTGTTCTCTACCGTTTCCCCTTACAGCCTCCTACATGTTTGCTGACAGTTGTTTCAAAACACTTAGCTGGGAGTCAAGGAGTGTGTCTTTTTAAGCTTATGCAGTGAATCAATATTGATCGTCTGAGTGAGTGCCCCCTTCTTAAAACCTCCTCTGAAACGCATCTCCTCCCAGCTGGAGATGCAGCATGAACGGCTCCGCAGCATGATGAGCAAGCAGATCGAATATGAGAACGCCCTGGAGCGCCACAGCGAGGACATTTGGAGAGCCAAACCCTTTCCCGACCCACAGACCGACTGCAAACCTCCTCCGCCCTCCCAGGAGTTCCAGACAGCACGGCTTTTCCTCTCCCACTTTGGCTTCCTGTCTCTGGAGGCACTGAAGGTAGCGATCCATTGTTGGTCTTGTTGCGGTTATTGGCAAGGGTGATTTTATAAATCCTGCTGTAGTTTGATAAATAAAGTGTATGTATACACACGTTGTCCGTTTTCTGTAGGAACCGAACAACAGCCGCCTGCCACCTCATCTGATTGGCCTAGACTCGTCCTTGTCAGGATTCTTTGATGACGTCAGCTATCTAGACCTGCTGCCATGCCGACCTTTTGACACAGTCTTTGTGTTCTATGTGAGGGCTGGACAGAAAAGCAGCAACGAGGTGAGGAAACTTAACTGATCACACTGATTCATCATAAAATATAATATAATCATCATAAGATTTATAATGGGCGGTTATGGTGCGTGTTTTGGCCGGTTAGATCCTGAGGAACGTTGAGTCATCTTACAGTGTCCAGCCACACTTTCTGGAGTTCCTGCTGTCCCTGGGCTGGCCTGTGGATGTGGGACACCACCCAGGTTGGACAGGACACCTGGACACCAGCTGGTCCCTGAACTCCTGCTCTGACAATGATGCAGAGCAGACAGGTGGGGCTTGATGAAGCATTAGCTCTAAATTATTTCTCTAACTTACAGAATATATTGCTATGGGCAACAAGAGGTGAGCTTCCAGTCTAAATACAGGGCAATTCCCCATTTAGATTGACAGCGACCCAGGGTCATGTCTGATGTGCCAAACTCTGACTCGTCATTGTATTTACCTGAGTTTTGAGAGTTTTTACCTGTGTTTAGATTGTATTTACCTGTGTTGTGTTATTTACCTGCAGTAACGCTCGGAGATGCTTTACAGCAGGAACCTTACTAGGCCTCACTATGAATTTGGCAAATTCAGTCATCCAGTATGTTAGCATTATTTTTATTCCTATACTTTCAGAAGAGGAAGCTACTCCGGAGGACACAGGAGGTTCAGTGTTCAACGGAGAGAAGAAAGTTCTGTACTACGCAGATGCGTTGACTGAAATTGCCTTTGTCGTACCCTCTTTAACGGACAACTCCGGTCAGTGTTTGAGTTCTCTAGATATCAATTTGCGATGTTTACAAAATGTAAGCTTTTTTTTTTTTTTTTCTTTTAAAGGTTTAAAAATATGTTTTATGGAGCGATGTCTTAAGTGACTTAAGTCCTAGCTACATCTTAATTTGTTAAGAAAAACGTTTATCGGCCTTTATTGCATCTTTGCGTACTTATCCACCTCAACCAATCTTTTCAGATTTCTTACCATTCTGATTTTCTTATGCACATTTACAATTAAATGGGATAATGAAAACACTAAAACTGGTGTTTTAATGCGTTCCTGTAGAGGAGTCTTCTGTGCACAGTGACTCTACCATGGAGGCAGAGACCAACCCAGACCTCATGCCTAGCTTACTGAAGCAACCCAACCTTACACTGGAGCTGTTCCCCAACCACTCTGACAACCAGGAGTCCTCTAAAAAGGTCCAAAAGTTTCCCCCGCCTGTCGTTTTGTTTAAACGGAACATGCTGGTAGCGTGTTTTGGTATTAATGATAACCTTTTTTTTTCTTCTTTTTTTTAATAGCTGAGCCCACCGTTGAAGAACAGGAAGTCGACAGGAAAGTCATTCCCACTGCTCGGTCCCGAGACCAAAGTGTTTGTTGTCTGGGTGGAACGCTTTGATGACATTGGTAAACACTCCCTGCTTCCACTGCCTGCTACGGCTTTACATTAACGTGTTTGTCTGTGAGGGCTGGCATCGTTGCGCAATTTCAGAACCTCCTGTTTTGTAGAGTAAACGGCAATCTCCAATCGGCATGAAATCCTCAGTTAAGAGGAACTATTTCAAACAAAGGTCGCACCACCATTTTGTTTAAAAGCACATGCCCGAAGAAGTACTGTATCTACGTGTTAACAGGGACCTGCTCGACCCTACCACTCGTGACCAAAACTGTACAATTACACACTACCACATCAAATTTGAGAGCTATATGTGTCTATAGCTCACTACTTTGTTTATTGGTAAAGGGATTTTAAAGAGTTTAATCATGTGCACAACATTTTTTGTCTGGCTTTTTAGAGAACTTCCCATTGTCTGATCTCTTGGCGGAGACCAGCATGGGATTGGAGGCCAGTGTTGGCAACAACACCTCCTGCAGGTACAGTGACGATGATTAGCGATGGTTAACCGCATTGTCAAGGAAGATAGACTCAGCTCAGCTGATAACTTTTATAAATATCTTATTTCTAACTGAATTTCCCAGTTTGTAGTTAGATGGTCTCTATTCACCTAAGTGCAGAAGTGTTAAATTATTTTGTTGCGCACCGAAAATAATGACCAGAAATGTCCATACAAATGGTTTGTTGTGACAAGGTGGATAATAAATGTTGATAAAATGTGAACATGAACTGCACTGGTGTTTCTCCAGGTCAGGGCTGCTGGAGAAGGACATTCCTCTGATCTTCATCCACCCTCTGAACACGGGCCTGTTCAGAATCAGGCTTCACGGCGCCGTGGGCAAGTTCAGCATGGTCATCCCCCTGGTGGACGGGATGGTGGTCAGCCGCCGAGCCCTGGGTACGTTTTGCGTTGCCTCCCCATTGCGGCCAAAGCCAACTTTTTACCCGACCACGTTTCCCAATTGCACCCGAGTTAGCGCTGAGCAAATTCACACAGCAAGCTGTCACATGGTCACATGGCGGTTCCCCGATTTCCTTTTCCCAGGGTTCCTGGTGCGTCAGACGGTCATCAATGTGTGCCGGCGGAAGCGCCTGGAGAGCGAGCTGTACAACCCGCCCCACGTACGGCGGAAGCAGAAAATCACGGAGATTGTGCAGCGCTACCGCAACAAGCAGCTGGAACCCGAGTTCTACACCTCGCTGTTCCACGGGGTGGGGGAGGGGAGGCTTCATCTCTGACCCGACCCCCGACCCTGTCCTCTCCCACCCCCCTTCAGCCAAACACTGGTTCACAAGTGCACACAGGAACATACACCCACATAATGCAACATATATATATACACACACACACACACTCACACAAGTGTATATACACGTGTGCACACTCGAACATACACTCACACAGAATCTCTATATTTATACTGTACTTTTTCTGTTTTTTGTGTTATTTATAGCAACACTTATATCAATACCGTCTGCCATTGACTCCCGGAGAAAAGTGTCAAAATATACCATGGTGCAAAAAGCTACATTACTACCCATCTGGGCCATTCAGTTAAGCTTTTGGGTGGGCATGTTTCAAGTTACTGTCTATCCCTGTATAGGATCACGCTTTGTGGCAAAGACTTTCTGCTTTTCATGAAGCGCAATAGAAGCGTTGACCTAATTGCAAAAAGGGGTGAGTGTTTGCCTTTTTGACAACCTGCAAGAATTCTTTTTTTGACGACATGGTAATACAGTGTTTTGTCCAGATTCGCCCGTCTCTTTTTAATTCGATCAACGTACACCGGTGGTGATGTCTGAGATGATGGGATGACTTTGAAAGCATTGAAGTGTTTTGTTTTGATACAATACTTTTGCTTTTCAGAGTGAGGAAATGACCCACAGCATGTATACATGATCTAGATGGCCTTCTATATATTCAGCCACCTATCTAAAGTCTTCCTTGCGATAACATTGCTGGCTACACAGGTCTTGTAAGCTTTGTTCCCCCCCCCAATTTGCCAACTCGTACATAGTTTAGTTTGACTGTAACAAAGTGTGTGTGTGTGTGTGTGTGTGTGTGTGTGTGTGTGTGTGTGTGTGTGTGTGTGTGTGTGTGTGTGTGTGT
>JAODLI010046477.1:0-17056 GCA_027575585.1 Percopsis omiscomaycus
AAAACATACATTCCTGCCTTGGCTTGCTATCAACTCAATGAAATATTAAATAATATCTAAATTCTAATTCCTTCACTACCTGCAGACAGTTCCTAACCTCGGCCACGTGCAACAGATTCTACCCAGACACTGTAACAGTAACACCCACCAGACAAACGAGTCCTTAATCACACCCCATTTCCATAAGTGGGCATATCAATGTCAGAGACACAGAGTGCGGCGAATGTAACCCAGGCTTCTGTCTCATTATTAGAATAATAACACTAATGTACAGGGCGGGCATTATTACAGGAAGACAAGCGCACGTCAGGGAGGTGGTAGTACAGTACAGCCCTACAGTGCCATCGGTTCGCCTTGTCCCGCCACACACAACTGTATTCGCTGCTGCAAAGTGTAAATGTCAAAATCAACATCAGCGGGTACTTGACCGCCATTGAAAGAAATTGTGCTGAATACTTTCAAACCAGAAACGTTGTGCCTATAATCTTTAGAGGAGTAGCTTCTCTCCTGCTCTCCTGTTCTGAACCCCAGGCAGGCAAAGCTGCAGGCCGCAGGGTGTAGAAAAGTGAGGTATGCAATTAAAGAAAATGGAGACAGAAGGAATTGAGTGTGTGGCTATACGTTTTAGGCCTCATTGTGATTGGGTCCAGAAGTGTGCGCGCTATCTTTAAGGAAGGAACCTTCCATGAAATACGACCACGTAAACCTGCGTGGAACTGAAGGGAGAATCGGGCCGTCGTGTGTCGGAGCAGAATCCCCCCCTCCCCCTCCTAACATCTCGCTGTCTCTCCAGGTGTAGGCTACTTAAAAGGGACAGGGAACAGAGCCAACCAACCACTAACAGTCTTTTTTTGTTAGTCGTACGCCATGTCACAAAAGCCCTCGCCCTTCTTGGCGCCGCGAGAGGCTGCAGCTTGATTTTGCAACAGCTAGCGGGCGGCTTTGATTGACGCCAAGCTAAGTGGATGGGAGATAATTACAGAGCGTCGGGTCCTTCACTTCACAGGAAAAGAGGAAGTACAGTGTGTGAGTTTGTGTGTGTGCGAGAATGTGACTACATGCGTGCGTGCGTGCGTGCGTGCGTGCGTGCGTGTGTGCGCAAGAGAGCAATGCTTGCGTATACTGTACATTTAGAACAGTAGAGGGTGTGTCCGTCAAAATCAGGTGGCGCAGTGCTAGTTTGGTGTCAAATAAAAACAAATATTGCACTAGCGCCTCCGCCTGGCCAGACCACGTCTTAGCGCACACGCAGGCGTTGTGTGTGGTAGTTTCCGGGCTTTAGGAGAAGGTGCACTGAGCACAGACTTACAGTATCCAAAGTGACACACGCTACTTTTGTGTAGGTTGGCCAATTTAATGACTACTGTCCTAATGTATGCACGTGTATCATCATCTTCATCTTCATCGTCATCAATGTGTCAATGTGCGTTGTTACGCACGGAAAACAACATGGTGACGGGGATTCCAATATTTCAATCAACCTCATTCAATTGATGATGGTGCCAGTGCAAGAAAATAAACAGTCTCCATGGAAACATCTGTTTCAATACAGTAAATCAGTAAAAAATAAAATAAAGTTTTTCCTTAACTAAGGAAACTTTTTAAGGGATTCTGTGCAATACCCTTAAGTGAATCCCTCAGCTAAGGAGAAATTAAGCCATAAGTGTCATACTTAAGGGGAAAACTTAAGGTGTTTTGTGCAACCGACCCCAGGTGTAAATACAACATAGCGCTAAGCTCCGCATTGAGACAGGAAGTCGTGTGCTGCATATACTTACAGCCACCCCGCCTGGGCTCTGCCTTGTCACCGGGCCAGGCGGTTTTTATCATCACGGGAGCAGCTCCTGCCGCTGTCGCTTGATGCCAACCTCAAGGGGAACGGTGCCTTTTTTGTTTTGCCTTGGAAGACGGCCATTCATGTTGGCGAACCGTAGCTTTTCCTTTTCTTTTGGCTTTTTCCTTTTAATTATGACATTCATCTCAACGTGTACCCTAGACGTGAAATGCACACCTTTGAATGCACAAAAGGGAAGGTCCAAAGCCGAGCTCTTACTCTGTTGATCAACAGAGCTAGCCGCCAGCCCCGGTTTTACCCGTCTCCACTGATGGGAGGTAATGGCTGCCTCGGTGTAGTTACAGTACCTCGTACAGTACAGCAGCCTCTCGGCTGGGTTGTGCCCGGTGTTGGGGCAAATGCATTACTGTAATCCCATTACATTTGTCTGTAACTCAGTAATGTAACGCATTACTCCTTCCTAAATTCCGTAATCACATTACAGTTACTAATCAAACCGTTACGGTTACTTGTAACTGAGCCTTGTTCTTGCCACGACATTTTTCTGTGTTGTGCTCTTTGGGCTGGTTTTGACCTACTTTGCTGTCGGCTTTGCGGTATTATTTGATTAAAGAGCATAAAAGAGATATATAGGGATGTGTGCTGATATGTGGGCATATGTAAGGTTTAACGTTATGCTGATAACTGGCAATTACAATGCATCTCAGGCGATGTTGTGGCGTAAAAGTAATGTAAAGAGTATAGTGTAACAAATTACTTTCTACAGAGAGTAAATAAGTAGTAATAATAAGTAGTACTAGTAGTACTTTTTTATTGTGTACAATACTTTATGTATTGTACACAAGTAAGGACCCCAACACTGGTTATGGGTAATGAGCGCCAAGAGTTATGGCATGCGCCGTGGGCCTATGTTCCACGGCGACGGCGTGCATGTTAATGTCGTAATTAAGTAAAAAAAACAAAAAACCAGACTTGATCAAAGCTCAGGCGTCTAATGATGCCACATGCCCGTCTCGTCGACACACCGGCCATTTTATGCCGGCTGTTTGAAACAGATTGGCCGGCTCCGCACTGCCGCCGCAATCAGACACGACAGCGACGCACTTCCACCGCTGCTGACCGTGGCTCTTGTTAGCCGGGAAAGAAGCTGATATTCCCCCCCCTTTCCGCACGGAACATCCACGGCCAACGAACGCAATTCTGATAGTTCTGGGTGGGGGATAATTTGAGATCTCTGTTAATGGGTCAAGAGATTTACTAAAACAAGCGCTCCTATTTGCATATTCACGCGCTTGCTTTGCGATGGGGCCTCTGCCGGCAGAGCTTAACTCTGACCTGCGGGCTTTCATCCGTGGACAAATCAGTATTTTTAATAACTGTAGAAGAAAGAAAACAGTTATTTTTAAGCCTTTTGTCCCCTTAGCAAAATCCAGCAGAGAAGTGAAATGTGATTTAATGAAGGTTGTTTAATTAGCATTTCATTGAGACGGGAGGATGAGGAAGGGGGGAAAAACATGATCTGAAGCTCACTTATCATTTTAATTAAGGCTGAAAGTTGAAAGGAGGGGTGGGGGTGCATGTTGTTCACTTCAAGCACCTTGCCATCAAAACAAAGCTGTGTAGAAGGCTTCCTCAAATGGCTTTGTGTTCCCGGTAAACAACGCCGGCTGATAACAATCATCATTCAGATAGGGGCTGCAAATTGGCTCTACCTGTTCATTTTAGCTGAATGGCCCTGTGTCATTATACCTTTTAATGAGGTTAGCATTGGCACTGAGCCGTAGTATGACTACTAGCTGAAAGAGCCCTCATTTAGCTCAGACCAAGACGAGCTAAAGGAGCTTAAAATGTCAGCTTCCTTTTTTTTCCTTCCGCAGAGGGTACGAGGGATCACCACGCAACCTTTTAGCACAATAACTACCTTCTCTTCTCCCCTGCTGTTGTTGTGCGTGCGTCCGTGTGCGTGTGTCTCTCCCGTGTGTGTACAGTATTTCTCTCTGTGTGTGTGTGTGTGTGTGTGTGTGGAACACCGTTTTTACGGGGGCTGTTAATGAGAACTAAAATGCCCAACTTCCCAAATTACCTTAACAGAGCAGCACTGTGGCACTTGGTAATCATTTGCTCCAAAATGATAGATGTATTATCCCATTTTAATCCCAATTAGGGCTTTCTGCTGACTGGTTAATTGTTTGTTTTTCCCAGCCTTCCTAGGCGAGGGTAATTATATGTACAATATGCCAGAGAAGAGCTAATCGTTAATAACTTCCTCATTATTGGATGCAGTTGGGAGGGTTTTGATGAGGAGCGCTATCCTCCCAGTGAGCGCAGTCGTGCGAGGGGTGCTGAAGGTCAAGGTTGCCTCGCGAAGTGTGCTGCTAAGCCACACATCTCTGCTTCCCCTGGAACCTGATAAGTCTGTCAATATTTTGTATCTTTGTATCTTTTTCATCTATTTTGATCAAATCCTGTGTCTGCTGCAGAATCCTTAAAACAGAGCGGATTTCGGAAGCCCTAACAGATTGAACAAGGATCTAGGCTCAATTAGGTTTAACAGTTGGTGTAAAATGATTCTCATCACCTCAATAGAAAATACTGTCAAAGGGAGCAATATAACCGCATGCCCTTTTAGAGTATCTGCTGTAAGTGTGATCTAAGCTAACTATGCCTTTTGTCACAGGAACAGCATGCCACAGTTTAAACCTCACGCTATCCCAGGTGATTGTATATAGGGGGGCAAAAAAAATGCAGCTGTGAGAAAAACGTATTTAAACGTCTAACCGCTGTTATGTGACCGAATATCACAGCAGTCAACACAGCCAGCAACTACCAGTCAGTAGGTTTAACTTCACCCTGCAATATTTGAACACTCTTGAAGGCCTCTATTATCACGAGAGTGTGGAATGAAGGACCACGAACAGCGCGGGCCTTCTTTTTACTTTCTCCTCTGAAAGCTTGGGGAAACACAAGTCATTACTGCTTTGAAAAGTTTCAGTTTTTTTTGGGCCCGTCAGTAAAGAGAGGAACACTGGCTGGGTTTGGGCTTTATCCGGTGCACTAATCCATATGTTGATGTGTGTGTGTGAGTGTGTGTGTGTGAGTGTGTGTGAGTGTGTGTGTGTGAGTGTGTGTGTGTGTTTGAAACGCTCCACAGCACTGTGTGTGTTCACCATCAAAGCTCCGCTCCCCTTGTTCCCATCGACGGCCCCGCCGCGTTGAAGGAGGGAGGAGGCGGGTCGTTTGGCAGAGAGGCTTGATGTCGGCAACCAGACGGTAGCGGGCTGATCCGGCCCAGGGCGGGGTCCTCGTGGGTCGGCGCGGATCGCCGATACGGGGCTTATTGATTGGTTCCGCCTTTGAGCTGCCCTTCGCCGCACCTGTCCCACCGTAGAGACCCGTACCTCTGTGGAACCGCCTTCCCCTTCCCCCCCAAACGCACGTTTCCATTCTCACGTCACACGATCATTGTGTTTGGATAAGGCCAGATGTTAACAGCTGTTTCTCATTCACTTTCTGTTACGACCCCTTTGTGTGTGTGTGTGTGTGTGTGTGTGTGTGTGTGTTGTCGTCAGACTCTGAAGTTGCACAGAAGAACCAAGAGTGCAGTCCAAGAGTGTTTGTGTGACCTGATGCTGCTCCTCTTATTCTGGGAGAGTGTTATCTGCTTGCCAAAACTGGTGATTAACCAGTTCAACGGTTGACAAATGTACTACTTGTAAGTCGCTGGGATAAAAGCGTCTGCTAAATGCTGTGGGTGTAAATGATTCATTATAGGTGATTGATTCTCATAGCATGCGTGTCGCTTATAGAACCTTTATTGGAGGCCTACAGATCCAGCAATAAACTGCTATCATTCCAACACAAAGTAGCCTATCAAAGACCCACTTTTATGTTTCTTTACCGTTTGTAATTTCCCCGTCTCACCCCATCGGTGGACTCTCCTAACCGTCTATTCTGTACAGCGCATGAGAGCAGTCTGTTGACTCACCGTGTTTGTTCTCTGACAGCGCCAGGGAGAATTACAGTTGGCCCGCTACTTCAGAACCCTTGTGCGCCACTCCCGGTCGACAAGAGGCGTCCCGTCACTGATGAGATGAGTGCCACTGCTATCATTGCACACGTTCATCTTTGGCATAATTGCGCAGGCATTTGCCGGTAAAAAGTGGCCCATTATTGCCGCGCTCCATGTGGTGGAAGAACATTTTGTTTTACCAGCGTGAAATTGGAATTGCCGGTGTTCTGCAGCGGAGAGCGTGTGCACAATTTTATCATTAGTTGATGGATGAGTCCTGTGCGCAGGTGTTTATGCATGTCCGTGTGCACACGTTGCCACATCCATGTGTGTGTGTGTGTGTGTGCGCGTGTCTGTGCGACTCTGCAACATGTGCCTACCTGTACCAGCATGCATTAGTGCTTCCGTTTGCCTACACGTGTGTGTGTGTGCCGAGGTGATGGAGGCCAAAACCAATGAGATCACGGGATCGCCCACACCTCCTCATTGTGCCTCATAATGAACGACCTCAATAAAATCCTCCCCGTGTACCGGGTCCCTCTCGAGGTACCGCTTCCCTCTCTGAACCCGCCCGCCGGTCTCCCCCGCCTCACGCCCGGAAACACCTCCTCATATCCCCGGTCCTTTGCTCCTCTCCGCCTCCTCCTCCCGTGCGCACGCTGTGTTTTATGCTCCTTGCCCCGCCGTTATTGTGTTCGTGGCTCCCTGATGCGGTTATGTACGGCGTAATGGCTTTCATATTGTCGCCGGGGCGGGCGCTCTGAGATATGGTTTGTAATCACGCCGGGGGCTCCGCAGGTATAGTCGCCTCGTTCTGTTTCCGAAAACATCGCCAAATGAATACGCGTTCACTGTCTATACACCTCTGACCCGCCGGGTGGAATAAAATGCATTACAGCGCGCCTCTCGCACCGCGTATTTAAGAGTAACGTCCACACTGATGAATGAACAAAAACCGACATTAATGTGCACGCAATGTAGGCTATCAAGTTAACAACCATCAACACCAGGTAAAAATGTATGAATGTTCTACTAAATAAAGTTCTATTCACTTTGAATTCAAATAAATCATTAGATAATTTTGCAAGCATGGGGGCATGGGTGTAATATACGTCAGGAGTTCTACTGTCCTTTCTTGTCACTTTGTATAATGCACTTCCTTTATAAATCCCAGTGGAAGGCGTTAACTGGTTGCAGTTAGTCCTAACTTCCCCCCACTGTTGTCAGGTGGACAGGGAGGGAACACAGGAACACAGTTCCTGCGTTCAAATGCTGGCGCTGTGCCAGCATTTGACCTGGTGGGAACTGACAGCGTGCTAACTGACTGATAGTGTCTGTCACATTTGTCCTGTGTGTGTGTGTGTGTGTGCTAATAGGCTGCTGTGTGTGTGTCTAGCTCAGTGTACGTCCTTAACGCCCTATAGTGGTTTGTTACGCCAGAGTAAACAGTGTTACAAACCCCTGTGTTTGGATACAAAATGAAATCCCATGATCGGAGACCTTTCGTTAAGCCATTCTGCCAGTGGCCAAATAATACACACCACACCTTTAATAGCCTACTTGTGTTATTTTTGTGCGCTGTATATTTATGACATTGAACACAAAAACGATTTTATTTATTAATTTATTATTTACAAGGACATTTTTGGCAACCTCGGCCAAACCACGGCCCTCCCACAATTTGTACAAAATCCCCCAATTCCCCTGAAGTTATTTGAACACTCAGATATGTTACCACTTAGCTGCCCCATATCGAGAAAGGATCACGTAATGTGTTGTGCAGTCTCCCAGCAACAATGGCCCATTAAAGCTGAAACATGGCAGAAAAAGCCAACGGCATCACCGAAGACCGATTTCCCTACTCACAAACTACTCCCAGCCCCCCATCTCGAGGAGAGGGGGGGGGGGGGGGGATATGGCAGTAGAATTAATTCAGCATTCTCGTGCTTTAGCATAAAACGTCCGGAACGTCCAACCAATGCACATTTCCTCTCCTGTCATGTTAGCTTAGCGGCAAGCTAACCCCCTTAACGGCAGCGCATTTCTAAGACTCCACCGCTCATGAATTTTTCAACCTCCAACCCCGAGAATATTAACCTAACCTGGACTCGTCCAGAGGTCCTTTGAGCCAGCCCCTGTTTCCCTCCCTGCACTCATACCAGGATGTGTAAGGCCATACTAATCAAATTCCGTCTCTGGATATCTTATTGCGGTTGGAAGCCTAATCAGTTGGAGAGGCTCTAAAGGAGGAAGATATCCTCTGATCGCCATGATATTTGCGGGTGGGTGGATCCCGCGAGGCCCCGCTGCATTCGTCCCTGACGGAGGCCGGAAAGCTGCCAACTGCCCGGGATGATTAACCAAACCGAGTTGAAGTGCGCTACACATCATCCTAACATCATCCTATAGCTCGCCCGTATGCGCTCGTAGGCACTTCTACAGCAGAGGTGAGGGCTCGCTGGCTTCAAGGGGAATTTCCTTTATTATGAGCTGAGAATGTTTCGGTGGAGCAGAGTGTCTTCCTCGAAAATGCATTGAAGCAACTGAGGCAACTGAAGCAAAACTGTTATGCATCAGTATTTTTATTGCTGTTTGATGAATTTGCATGTACGACTTAATGCCCCAGATTCTACGTCGCTTAATTATGAATCATCATTATTAGACACAATATTATTGTTATGCTTATTTCCATTCCTTCATGTCTTGGAAAAATATTGATTCTTGGAAAAATAATGGTGGCAATTTAGAGCTTAATGGCTGGACCTAAAACCATGTAATATTGTCATAATAATTGCTCCTCTGGAATGGCTGTCCCCAGTAAAAGAATTATAGTCATAATGAGAACATTTGGAGATGAAATGCGCTGGTGGAAACCTTGTACAGACATTTTTCCGTTGCTGCTTTGTAATGGCAATCAGTGAGATAACCAGGTTTATGGTTCAAAACCCAGCAGGTTCACCTGAGAGTCAGCACCCCACCCCACCCCAACCCAACCCCCCCCTCAACGTTCAGTGTAAAGAGGAAACAGTGGATGTGTGTGTGTGTGTGTGTGTGTGTGTGTGTGTGTGTGTGTCTATAGTCAATGTACCTGTCTGGGACTGTGTGACTCCGCTGTTCTCCAGAGATCAGACGGACCGTCTGTCAGGCAGGGGTCCCGCAGGGCTCTGCAGTGAAGACATATCCCCCCCACACACCCCCCAGAGCGGCCCGTTAAAAAAAAGGGATTGCGTTTAGTCAGCAATCCGTTTGAATAAACATTATTTATTTCGGCGTGGAGGAAGATAAGCACTTCTGTCTCTTTGACTTTCTCCTCTCCAACTTTCTTCCCATTCTGGCATTTTCCAAGCAGTAAACAATGTGACTGCCGTTCAGTGTTCATAATAAATTGTTTCTCAAATGTACTTCACCAATAACAATAGTTTTAGTACCTGGTTTCGCCTAGTGTCCAAGTGAGGATAGTACAGTCCATTTGGCCGCAACTTAAGTGTGTCTTATGAAGGCTTCATTAAATAAATAAAGCCTCGGTCAGCCTGACATAAAACATTAAGCCTCAATAATGTGTGTTCAGAGATGTGGCAGAGCCACTAATGTCAAATAAATAGACATAACCTACCACCGGTATGTCAGACGTAAACCAGTGAAGAACCTTCACCAATCATATTTAGTTGAGGTTTTTTATGAATCATCATTAGAATGTCATCTCACATTATGTGACTTGAGGCCGTTCTTTATGCCTATCTGTACCAAGCATAGTCTTCGATAGAAGACGATGACATTGAGGGCAAAAGGTGGAAGCAGTTTGTGGAGCACAAGTGTCCAGAGAAGGAGACATTTTCACAGGAGAAGAACAATACATCCCTCAGACGCTTACGCGGTCAGGTGAGAGGTCAAACCAGCACCTCACATCGGACCTGCGACTGTCAAGCGCTTTAGTGAGCTTCGCCATTTGATGGACGGGACTTAAACCCAGAGTTGACTGGACATCTTTGTTTCTGTTTTTTTATCTGGTGTTTTGGTTTCTCAAAAGAAAGCAGCCGTTTTCTTTCTTTCAGTTACACAGTTTTATGGCGGTAATCAATGAGCCTCATTTGTCAAACATGACTGCAGTCTTAACTAGGAAAACAAATATGCTCTGAGCGTCTATCTTGGAGCATAATCATAACAGGCATAACAAACATGCACTATTTCTTTCAGTAATGAACAGAGAGGCTGTATAAGCCACTGTACCGGGCTGTTTGCATGTGTAATTGTGTAATTGTGGTGCAGGTCAGATTTGACTCATTCAAGCTGTTTAAATCAGCATTTGGGATAGAGCTTCAACCATGACAAGCACAACATACGCTTCAAATACACGCAAACTGGCCACAATCAAAGCAATTCAAATATCCAATCTGTTCATTTACAATATGGAGACTAGGCTATTTTATGGTAATATCGTTAATAATAAGATGACATCAGCAGACAAGTTTACCAGCAGATGTCTATTTATTGTGTCGTTAAGGGCGTAAAATGCAATTCTCTATTCATAAATGAGGACCCAGGAGTTTATTTCTGCAGATGTCTTCGGAAAGAGGAGCTCGAGTCTAATGCATTTCTCTGTTTTAAAGGGCAAGGGGTTTTAATCCAGGTGCTTGGACACAAAACCATGGTTGTGGTACTGTACTTTTTTTCCCCCTTAAACTGAAAGTGCATCCTGTGCACCCTTCTGGCCGACGTAAATGAGTCATGTCCCTGTCCACAGAGACACTGTGGAGGACAAGTCGGGGAGCCAGTATGTGAATGGCAGATTGCAAGATCTCGCCATCTTCTATGAAGACTCCGGGGAGGCCACACCCCTATTCTTCCTCTTCGCTGAGAAACGCTGTAAGGTCTGCAATAACCCTGAACAATCCCGCTCATTTAAATAATTGTGAATAATTCAGAGTAACAGTGGAATATTATATTGGAAAACGACATGGACTATAATTCGGACTATTGATAGTTGGAATATTTGTTGGAATGTACACATTATTATCTGAGTCGATGTATTCTAAGCAGAAATAGTGAAATAGGTGTCTATTGTACATGTAAACCTAGTCAATTTTTCCCTATTGACTCTTTATCACAGAGGTGCTATACTACAGTAAGCAGCTATAGATGGAAAAAAAAAAACTATTTATGCTTTCTCATTTAAACCCCTAAATCCCATTCATCCCATTATTAAGTCAGTTAGCAACAGATACTATGACACGTCTGTAAAAATGCGTCCACTCATGAGCAGTTTATTCAGGTATTTTCGGCCCATCGGAGAGGTTATGTAACGCAGCTAAAGTCGAATGCCGGTGCTTTGTGTTATCAGAGATGAACAGCATGTCCATACAACATGTCTGCGTCGCGATGATCTCCAGCGATATCAGCCGCCATTGGCGATGCACACCAGGTTCTGTGTGGCGAGATTGAAGAGATTACAGTAAAGGTCACAAATATATGAGATGCCACCGCTGGTGTATTAGTGGAAGCAGAAAGTAAATGTCATTGGTTTTTAGAGTTGCTTTGCATTCCTGTATGAATAATGCGGACAGCAGTGGAACGCAGGGTTTTGTTTTTTTGGACAAAAAAATACACCGGAAGCCAAAAGCTTTTGTAGCAACCTGGAACAGGCCTGTGTCACAGCTTGACTCTTCTGTAACTGTTGCCAAATGTGTCTGTGGGTATTTGATGTCGGCTCTATGAAATATTCAGATTGAAGGGGCTGTACTGGTTTGCCAGAACAAAGGCCATTCTGTTTCAAAGAATTTCTCTGTATATACACAGTGTATGGCGTTGTATTTCAGTCGCTGGGATTATATATTATATAATTGACTTTCAGGTTAATTATATTTAAAGAACAAAAAATACTCTACTGTTAAAAAGTCATTTAAAGTTCGATAAATGCAGGATGTTGATGAGTAAGTCAAAGTCCATGAGTAATCGTGTTAAATAATCGTGATCTCAATATTGACCAAAATCATTTGTGGTTGTGATTTTTTTCCATAATCAAGCAGCCCTTCTTCTGAAAGTAGATCCTCTCAAATAAGGGATTTCATGGTGATTGGAGGCAAATCACTGCTCAGGTATCCTGCGTGCATACGCTACATATCTGCATGGAAGTACCCTGACCAGGGACGGGAGGTTTGTGAAACGCTCTCACAGTAAATGTAGCTTAGGTTAGGCTAAGCTAGCGCACAGCCACATGGAGATACTCAGGGGGTCCACTAAATACTGTAAATCCACACAGCAGATGCTGTTCTAACCGACTTTTCTAGATACTTTGCTCATTCGATTTTAATCGACTTCGAACAGGGTCCGTCCATAGGGGTCCGTCTCATCCGGCTCCCGCCAGAGGAAATTTAGAAATGATCATTGGACCAATGCAATGTCAATATTGCATTCTGGTTGTTGATTGGTCAGGGAGGACATAATTTGACGTGTTTTGGCCAATAACAGATTAGCACGAAATAGAATGAAGCACTGTCCTCCTCTGCCCCCGGGGCAGCCCCCCCCACCACCACTTCACACAGACTGCACGGCGCTTTCCCCTCTCGGCCCTGCAGGTGTCGCCGTTCAGGCATTTTAAAGCAATCGGAATTTCAATAACAATAATTCTTTCCAAAGAAGAGAGAAAAAATCATTTATAAATGATACTGAGATTTGATAATGGGTTATTTCAACCAGTTCCTCCTTTTTTATATTTTAATCTCCCGCTTGCCTCTCAGAAATAGAGGAGCTACCTCCTGTGCCTCCGTGGTCCGGCCTCCTCTGGTGGGCACAATCCATTAGCAACACTCTTACCGCTAGCGGAGCCAATCACATTAAAGCCCAACTAACCAATGGAGGGGGATTGCACTTTGCGGTGATGATGAACGACACTGGCCATTTCAGTCCGAAGCAGAAAGACTTGCCTGTCCATTATAACTGTGAATATTGGCTTCTTCATAGGTATTAGGCCTCAATTTGATTTTCATTAGCTCTGATTATGCGATTTAATATGCTCTTTTCAAGAGGCTAATGTTCCGGAGACAAAAGCTCACTATCTGGCTGTGCCCGCCCAATCTGTATGCCTGTCTTCTTCTATCTGCTTATTTGTTGGTATTTTTCCTTACAGGAAAGGTTATTGGGTCAGGAGGTCGTAGTTGAGCAGTCAAGGAGACCCACTGGGTCATACTGCAGGTACACGCACGCACACACACACAGCTCTCATACCTCCCACAGAATTTTGAGTGTTTTCTGCTCGGGAAGGAAACTAGGTGGCATTTCCTTCGCCGGTGTTTCGGATGCAAATGAGCGGTGTTCCATATCACTTTGTCTTCTGTCCTCGCCGCGCTTGAGAGTGTGTTTGCTTGCCCTCCCTGCGCGAGTGAATTTCATTTTCACACACACACGCGCGCACATACACACACACGCGCACACGCGCGCACACACACACGCGCACACACACACGCGCGCACACACACACACGCGCGCACACACACACACACGCGCACACACACACACACACACACACACACAGAAAAAATGGTCCCACAATCACACAGTTCAATATCTATGCAGCTCTGGCTGCCTGCTCCCCTCTTATCTCAGGGACGAGGCTGGCGTTTGCATTTTAAGCGAAAGCCTTTGTGGAATTCTAATGGGGGAGTATTGACAGGATACAGTGAGGGGTCCAGGACCCCCCCACCCCCCCAGCCCGTCCCCTCTCTCCCTAGCGGCGGTGGGAGCTGGAGAGCTGGGGCCCCCGCGGGGAGAAGAGGGCTCTGTGTGTCCACACGGGGGGACATGAGGTGTGTGGGGCCGGCACACTGCATGTCAATGCACCGCCTAGAGGTTGGCCCCCTGAAACACTAAAACCAAACATCGCTTTTTTTAAGTTAAAGGTAAAAGTGCATCCAAAACACGAACGTAAGACTCAACACCATGAAGCGGTTTTGCACCGCCCTAAAACGGGCCTCCTCTCAGCCCGACGTACCTTCTTGTAGTCCTTGACATCCGGGTGGTCCTGGTGTCGGTACTGGCTGGCGCTGGAGGGGGGGAGGGTGGGTATGGTGTAGACCGGCTTCACTAGAGCCCGCTGGGCCAGGACCTCTGCTATCACCTCACTGCCAAAGTCTGGCATCAGGTTCCTTAATGGAGGGGAAACACAACACGCATAAGACATACAATTACACGCATAAGACACACAAAAACATGCATAAGACATACAATTACACGCATAAGACACACAAAAACATAAATAAGACACAAAAACATAAATAAGACACAAAAACATAAATAAGACATACAATTACACGCATAAGACACACAAAAACATAAATAAGACACACAAAAACATAAATAAGACATACAAATACACGCATAAGACACACAAAAACATGCATAAGACACAAATACACACATAAGACACACAAATACACACCGAGACACATGTGTCTCGGTGTGACATGGCAGTCACTACCTGTCGAATGAGCACGCACGCACACCTGATTTGCCAGCAGACTAATAAATCAATCACATTTTGAATGTAAACTAGGACAGCGGGCCACCCCCAACACACACACACACACACACCTGGGTCCTCACGTCGTGCGGTGGAGCTCAGGAGACGCCCGGCCAGACCAGATTAACAGGAGGATATTGAAATGTCACTACACATCAGAAAGGGCTCATGCAGAAGGGCCCACTGAAGCGCTGTGGACAGCTGCCCTGCAGAACGCTCCTGCCGCACCCCGCCAGGTGTGCTAATACTCAACACTACTAGGGGTTACAAGGGGGAGCTTTGTTACTACAACTAGTAGTAGGATTAGGGCTGTGACCATATGGACTTTCTCTTAACGCGATGACAAAGCAAAGCATGTCGTATCTACAGCGCTTTGGCGGCTAACTGTCAAATAGATTTAGTTTAAAAAATAATAATAATAATTTTAAAGTAAAGTAAATTAAAAACTTGCGGGTCAAAATATCCGGTAATAACCAACAGGACAGCCTATTACGCCTACACGACTTTATTTTCTCGTCTTGTGGGCGTGTCTGCGATTTCTGCAAGACCATCTGCCAGAGCGCTTGTGAATTAGCGGTCTCTGTAACTAGTGTGTTTACACTCTGGTGTTAACACACCGTTGAGCCTAGCAGGACATCCCTGGTGGCTGTATGTGGGGTGGGGCTGCGGCGTGGAGACCCAGTAGCTAAGCTTCTACTGTTTCCACACAAATACCGTACAGGTGAAATGTCAGGCAGGTGTGAAAATAAATAGATGCGGTAATGAGCTCATTACAGCGGTACATAGGCATCACATGACCGCGATATGCGGTTATCGCCACAGCTCTACTAGGGACGGGAGTATTTTATTAAATGCACAGTAATTTATAAGCCCTTAAAGATGCAACCCTACTAATCGGTGTATCGCTGATACTCCAAGACCCGTGCACTTCCCCAAACGCACCCCAGTGCAGTTTGAGGGCAGTTCATCCACACATCCATCCATGCCGCCTGACAATATTAAAATCAAATAGGGACAGGTCAATGCTAGCCTCCGCTAGCCATCAGCGCCGCCTCGACAACACTCAATATTTGTCAGTTGCTGCCTGCTTCAGAACCCAACCGCACAGCAACACTGCAAGCATCGGCTGTGTGGGAGACCAACCGTCGCTCCCACACGGGCCTCCATGGAGCGACAGTCCATCAACGCTGCAAAAATAGAATCCACTCTGAATTGATGCACCTTTAAACACAAGGGGACGACAACAGCTATTGGACGACGGTGAGGTTGTCACGGAGATAAGGGCTCCAATTGCCTGGCCTCCGGCTAGTAAACATAACCATCAAGCGTAGCCATGACAACCTGTAGAGGCAGTTACCCTGCAACACCCCCCCCCCGCATGCTCCTCATCAGCTGCAGGTCAGGAGGGCAGAACAGCCAATCACACAGCTCCGTTCCAGGCCGTAGGTGGAGCCGGTGCTCTGCCGAGCGACGCCAGCTAGACACAGACGCAGCACTCAGGAGTGTTGTCTGGAGGGGGGGTCTATTCAGATGTCGGGGCTCGACCCTTGACCCATGACCCTTCACCCTGCACCCGGGGGGGGGGGGGGGGCGACCCATTACCCGGCCCCACCCCGGGGGCCGGGAGGGGGGGGCTCGACCCATGACCCTGCCCCACCCAGGGGGACGGGAGCTCACCTCTTCTCCACCACCTCCAGCGTGAGGTGCAGCAGCTCCCTCTTGCTCTTCTCCCTCCTCTTCACCATCTCCAGGATGGTGACGGCCCGGCTCAGGTCCCGCCGCAGCTTCAGCATCTTCTCGTAGGACGCCTCGTCGTTCTTACGGTTCTGGAGGAGGGAGGCGCACGCACGCACACACACGCACACACGTTAAAGCTTACAGTGGTATCTAAAGTATAAGAGTGACCGTTGGTGAACCATGAGCTCTTTAGCATCACCATATAAACCACCACAAACACAATTAAACTAATGTATTAATGTTCTATAATGCTAGATTAGAAATAATAGACATAAATCAGGGGTCTCCCCCCCTCACCTTCCTGGTCTGCATCTTCTCGGTGCGTCGCCTGAAGGCCACGTAGGGGTCGCTGGTGCTGGAGCCGTCCCTCCGCTCCTGCTTGACCCCGGGCAGCATGCAGCCGCTGGGGCCGCCCCGCCTCCGGTGGCTCCAGTAGGAGAACACCTCCCCGATCAGCTGGTCGTCCTCCTTCAGCAGCAGCTTGGCCTCCGGGAGGCTGACGGGCTGGGGGGGGGGGGACAGGCAGCACCACACAGTCAAGAGTCAGGCTGCCACGCGGCACCTGGGCCAGCAGGGGGCACCCTACTCTTATCTAGTCCCGCCCATCCTCACTCGGGTGGACCAACCAAAAACCTGTGTCGCACCCGGACACCAGGTTATAAGGAGAGAAGGCCAGATGGACGGGCAGCCCCCCTCCCTCCCGCAGGCACACCCAGACAGAAGCTTCCTCTCACCTGCTGCCCACTGCCTTTCTCCAGCCTGTCAATCATCTCCTCAAACTGCAGCGCGGTAATTTCCATCTTCTTCTTCAGCTTGTTCACAAACGCCTCGTCTTCCGAGTCCAGGTCGTAGTCTGGCTGCTCTGCATCCAGGCAGAAAGCTGGAGGACGAGAGACGGCAGGTAAGCAGCAGTACTGACATCCACCAGGGGGCAGGATAGTCTAGTGGTCTGGGTGTTGGACTCCCAGCCGGAAGGTCGTGGGTTCGAGCCCCAGAGGTGGCC